>LTAT01000375.1:0-10979 GCA_003286495.1 Chlorodrepanis virens | reverse complement strand
CACGGTGAGAGCCCACCTGCAGAGCTGCCCCAGCCCTGGGGCCAACAGCAGGAGGACGTGGAGCTGCTGGAGAGAGCCCAGAGGAGGCCCCGGAGCTGCTGCAGGGCTGGAGCCCCTCTGCTCTGGAGCCAGGCTGGGAGAGCTGGGAATGTTCCCCTGGAGAAGGGAAGGCTCCAGGCAGAGCCCAGAGCCCCTGGCAGGGCCTGGAGGGGCTCCAGGAGAGCTGGAGAGGGACTGGGGACAAGGGACAGAGGGACAGGAGCCAGGGAATGGCTGCCACTGGGAAAGGGGAGATTGGGCTGGGATCTGGGCAAGGAATTGCTGGCTGGGAGGGTGGGCAGGGGCTGGGCTGGAATTCCCAGAGCAGCTGGGGCTGCCCCTGGATCCCTGGCAGTGCCCAAGGCCAGGTTGGACATTGGGGCTTGGAGCACCAGGGATAGCAGAAAGTATCCCTGCCATGGCAGGGGCTGGAGTGGGTTGAGTTTTAAGTCCCTTCCACAAGGGGACATCAAGTTGAGGGTGTGGTTGACACACCTGAGGGACAGGATTTGTTCCAGAGGAACCTGAAGGAGCTCAAGAACAGGGCCCATGGGAAGCTCATGAGATTTAACAAGGAAGAGAGGACCTAAATCACTCAAGAATAAAAGAAAGAGTCAATGACAGAAAAAAAGGGCAGAGTTAGAGATTAACAGACAGTTCTACACTCTCCACTTGTTCAACAGGGCTTGCCAGGCTGATAAAATAAATGTGACCAAAAAAATTGGTGTTGCAGGAGTTTGGAAGAACAATGTCACATTTGTTAAATTTCTGCCTACTCAGCCAGATTTGTCCACTCTATGGCTGAAGTGGGAGATCAAATTAATCCAGAGAGGAAGTGGGGTTATTTTTGTGTATACAACTGAGTGAGAAGGAAGGGGGCTGGAAATTAGTCACTCGTTACCTTCCTCATCAGTACAGACTCACAAACAGATGTTGCAGAAACACAAGCTATTTTAACACCCAATAAGAGATGTAGTGACTCAAATTTACATGTGTTAACCCAAAAGACAGTCAGAAGCCTTTAGAATCAACATTAAGAAAAACACAGAATTAAGGAAAAAGTATTTCACCTCTGTTGCTCCAGGCTGTGAAGTGTGGCAATAGCTTTTTAATAAAACTCACCTTTTGGCAGCAACAAATCACAGAAGAGTTCAGCTTAAGAAATTAACATTTCAAGCAGTTACAGAGCCAGAAGAAAATAGGGTTATAATATAAATTCTTTTACAGTTTTAACTGTAGAATGGATAATCACTCGCTGGACTGCAGTAACTGCACTAATATACACAGGCTGTATGGCTAGCAAGAAATAAATATCAAATATTTTTCTTTTCAGCTTGAATCAACCAATAGATTAAAATGGATTTCTTGGTTTGTTCACAGCCTTGATTATATTGATTATATCATTCTCTATTCATAAGGGGACATAAAGAGATCCAAGAGCACAGCGTCTATCCTGAATTCAGGTAGATAAAAACCACTGTACCCTCATCAAATACCCATCCTCTTGTTCACTACAAACAAAACTGACAGGGCAGTAAACAGGAAAAGAAGAAGAACCACTTACCACATGCGGGAATCCACTTCATATTTGTACAAATCATCTGCCAGCCTGTACTTGTTGGCACTGAAGGCCTTGTAACCCCCGTGGATATAAACTGATCTTGTATTTGGATCATAAACACTGCTGTGACCATATCCTCCTTGCACCAGTGCTCCGCTCGTCTGCAAGATGCTCCAGGTATTTGTCACTGAAAAATGAGTGACAAAACATGGTTCATTTCTGTCCATTAATAACTCATCAACAACATGGTGAAATAAATTGGGATTCCCCTGACTCAGATCTAGACACTGTCTCTTATCACTTCATATCCAAAAATATTCCCCTCCAAAAAGCCTGTTGTCAAGAAGCATTGCCAGGTATTTTTAATTGGAGCAGAAATCGCTCTTCCACAATAATTTTTTACATTTTGCAGATAAGATAAGTAAATGAGAAATAAAAAGTAGACAAATAATAGATTGCATTTCAATGACATGAAAATGCCAGCACTGTGACTTGATTTGGAATGGGACTCAAGAGCACTTTTACTTTTTATATCTATATATAAATATATATATATAAAGCCAGACAGCATTGAAGCCAAGTCTGACTGTGAAGAACACTGCAGTTAAAAACTAATACGTGATTCATGATCCTGTATCTCACTCACTAAAATAACATTGGTCTGAAGCACTTTAGACATATTATAATGGCAACTGAAATAAAAATACCACATTACACACCAAATCTCTGTAGTAAGTGCTGAAGGAAACCATATACAAGCTTCCCAACTGCAGGCCAGAGCAGCACACCAAAGGCAAAGGAAGTGAACAGTTTGCAAGATCATACATGGGAGAAACACATCACTGCCCCACAGGCCCTGGTTGTCTCTGGATTTCTCCAAGGAAGAAACCTCGCTCACATGGACTCCAGAGAACCAGGCTCCAGCAGATCCTCTGGATCAGCATGACTGGAGGACAAGGACAGCAGGTCCAAAGTGCAGACAGGGCCAGTATTCCTGAGAATAACCAGCACACTGCTGTTGTGAACTTCCTGTGCCTAACTACAATCCCGACATGGTCTGTGGAGCCAGGAATGTGCCTCCATTTCTGAGCTAGGTACAAGTTCAGTTTGCCTGGAAAGCTTCCTGTGCTTCTCCACTGGTTACACTAGAACTCTCTGGATCCTAAAATCAGAGCCTGGACTATTCCAGGATATGGGAATTCAGAAATTCAGCACCTGTTTCCCATAGCGTCTGCTGCTGGGGACATGGGTGTCAGGTTAAGCAGATACTTGGTCTGAATTGTTACAGCCATTATTATATTGCAGAATTAAAAAATAATTTCAGAAGTGTTTGTTTGGTCAGAGGGAGAGAAGAAAGCTAATCTAAATTGTTCCAGAGTTGCCCTGCTTTATCTCTTAATTACAGCTTTATATCTTTGGGACCTAACACTGTGTATAAAGCTGGAGCACGTGGCTGCCTGCTCATTGGGTTATACAAATCTGTTAGGTTCAACTTCTTGTACACACAAAACAGGAGGAGGAGAATACATTTGCCTGTGTTTTGCTATCTGAACATGAGTCATTTAAATAATTTCCAAACCAGCTGCTACACTGGCAGGGCCCGGCAGGAGGGCCGCCCTCCCTCCCTCCCTACTCACACAGGTTGTACTCCTGGACGTTGCTGATGTAGCCGTAGAGGGGGCAGTGCCCGAAGAGCACCAGCATGACGGTGCTGTTGTCCCGCAGGGTGACCACATGGGCAGAGTGTCCCACCACGGCGTACTGCTCCTTGGCCCGGGGTGCCAGCATGGCCCAGCTCTGCCGCGGGATGTGGAACACCCACAGCTGGCTGCTCACATTCCCCGTGGCATCCAGCTTACCGCCGTACATGTAGATGTTATCCTGAAAAAAGGCACAAAGGAGTGCAGCATTTAGGAAACAGCTGTTTGGTAAGCAGTGAAGCTACTGGTCTGAAGTTAATAAAGTCCCCTGGAGAGGGACTGGGGACAAAGCCTGGAGGGACAGGACACAGGGATTGGCTTCCCACGGCCTGTGACGGTGTTCGCAGGGGTCCCAGGATGAGGGAAGAGACAAGAATCTTGACTCCATGTTTCAGAAGGCTTTATTATTTTATGATATATTAAAACTATACTAAAAGAATAGAAGAAAGGATTTCATCAGAAGGCTAGCTAAGAATAGAAAAGGAATCAATAACAAAGGCTCAGACTGACCGAGACAGTCTGGACAGCTGGGCTGGGATTAGCCATTAATTAGAAACAACCACATGAGACCAATCACAGATCCACTCCTGCATTCCACAGCAGCAGAGAATCATTATTTACATTTTGTTCTTGAGGCCCCTCATCTTCTCAGGAGGAAAAATCCTAAGGAAAGGATTTTTCATAAAACATGTCGGTGACACACTGCCAGAGGGCAGGGATGGATGGGATATTGGGAATTAGGAATTGTTCCCTGCGAGGGTGGGGAGGCCCTGGCACAGGGTGCCCAGAGCAGCTGTGGCAGTGCCCAAGGCCAGGCTGGACACTGGGGTTGGAGCAGCCTGGGACAGTGGGAGGTCTCTGCCTGCAGCAGGGGACTGGGACTAGATGATCTGTAAGCTCCCTTCCAACCCAAACCATTTTGTGATTCCATGATGAATTTCCATGCTTTGAGGTTCTTCCAGTGCTCTGTTTGTGAATGACAGTGTGTGGAGTTTTTGAGTATTTATGATTAGGTTTTGCCCAGGCCTGCACTGTTTGAGCTGAACAACATTCCAAAACCCAAAGGCCAATAAAGGGTCAGCTCATTTCCTTTCCACAGACTTTGCCATCCTGCTCTCACATGGTCTGCACTTACAGCAAGGCACACAGGTGAGAAAGGAGCTAAAAACTGTCAGATCCACTTGCTGTGTCAGATGCCGGAAGATTAGATTCACAAATTTACTTGCAGAGCAAGTAAGTAACAAAAATCCCTAATCCCCCAGCTCTGCTTTGGTGTCTTGGACAACAGAGCTCATAAAAATATTCATGTGATCTACATAAAAGGCAGCTGGGGAACTCCAGCAAACTCAGCCTCAGGCATTCTTGTCAGCACAGGCAGCAAGAAGGAAATAATGGACTCACTGGCCTCAAAAAGTCATCTTCAAAATCTCTGGAAAAAGGGCAAAGAAGGAGCACACAGGCAGAGACACTACAGACTTCCTAGGCCAGCCACCCAAGGATTCCCTGGAGCACAAGGGTACAGCCTGGGCTAAGCATGGACAAGCCTCTGAATGAGGAACACTTCTCCTAAAGCAAGGCTGAGCTGGGATAAGGAGTGGGAAGCAGGAGAGAAGAAGGGGAAATCAGCTGGGAAGTGAGTCTGGAACACTGAACTTACCTTGTGCAATGCCAATGAATGACCATATCTCATCTCTACTGAGTTCACAGAGCTGTTCAGTGGAAGCCACTCTTCAGAAATGAGATCATACCTGTATAATTAAAACTGAATTACTTTCCAAGGGATAGGTATTAAAGCTGAGAATATGATTGTTTGTCCTTTCTAAGATTTGGGGAAAATTATTTCCCAATATAGTATGTTAGATATAATTATTTACTGAAATAATAAATCCTGCCATGATTTCAGCTTGCATAAAGCTCATCCAAACTACTTATGGGTTGAAAAAAACCAGCTGAGCCTGCTCTGTTACTCAACATCCACAGGTTGATTTCCTTTGCCCTGTTTTCTTTTCCATACAAACCCAAAGAGCGAGTGCATTGCCTATTAAGCTGTGACAACCTACAGCACCTCTCCCTCAAAAAAGTAGGAAAACTTTACACAAAACTTAGGTAATTTCTAACTACTTGATTAAAAAAACTCTGCCAGTGCTTAAAAAACACTTTTTAATTATGTCTTTGCCATTCATGCTTAAAATAACATAAACCCTCTGCCCTGAAAATGGCTTGTGGCTTTTCATTTGAAATAAAGCACTATATTTGCCAAGCTTAGGGCCTTGTGAGATAAAAATCATCTCTGACAAAGCACTCAAAGCCATAGGGTATCCTATTAAAAAACAAGGTGTGACTTTGGAGCAAGTAGCAACTGTTCTACATTTAAATGTGTGCTTTCAGATCCTCTTCCCCTATAAGAACTATTACCTCAGGATGTGAGTGCAGAATACACAGCTCTCACTTAGGTCCATCAAAGTGAGGTGCGTGAATATATCTGGAAAAAAAATCCAGCTTTTGCCTGGATCTGCCCTAATACAATATAAAAGCTGGGGTTTTTTAAATGGAGTATTTCCACAAAGAACACAATTATTACTATATATTTTAGTTACTGTTAAACCTTCTCAAACAACTGCATAAATGCCCTCATCCTAATGCCACTCCCTGTTTGGTGTCCCATCCACTGTGGATAACCATACAGAGTAATCAGTAGGTGTTAATTAAGGAGCCAAAAACTTAAGTCACACAGACACAACATAGAGAAGGGCTAAAAACACTGAAGCAAAATGACCCTCTGAATATGAGGCTAGATTTAATTTAGGAGCTGGCCCAGAAATATATAGAGAATAGTTAAATGCTGTCAGACACAGATGAATCAAAAGCTCACTGAACATCAGGAACCTTATGCTTTTCTTTTCCAAAATTAGCAACCCTTAGCAAGTTTTTTCCCCATCTCAAACTTGAGCCTGAGTTTTTATCACGGTTGTTTTCCCTTGGAGATGAAGCACAGACCAAAGCAAAGCACGTCAGGTGGCATTTCCTAAAAATAACTCTCAAATTTAAGTTCCTATCTTTAGTTTTTATTATCTGGGTTTATACTCACGCTAAAACCTTCTGAGAGTCAGAATGATTGAAGACATAGCCTCCAACAATCCACATTTTATTGTCATGGATGACGGCTTTGTGAGATGCTCTAGCAAGTTTTGGAAGAGTGTATTCTTCCTGTTCCCAAAATGACTGGTTTGCAGGAAGAGGAATTGAACAGCCAGGACCTGGGAAAAGAAGGTTTAAAAATGTTTTTTTTTCCAAAGCCTGTATTTCAGCTGGAGATCAATCTCCTGCTAGTGCTGTAGCTGGTTGCATTTAATATGAGACTAATTCTAACATGTCCGTAGGTCTTTGCAAAGGAAACACGTGTGCTCAAGCCAGATCACTGCCAAGTTGGATGTGCCTGATCAGCTCAGCTGGACATGAGAATGAGGCATTTCACACGTTCAACCAGGTCAACTATGGCAACCAGGCTCAAATTTGCTTCAGGTGCATAGGAATGAGGCTTGAAGGGATAGATACCTGTACACCACAGGTTAGTCCCTCTTTGGATGGTGACAAAGTTGCTTTTAAAAGCAATGGTAAAAAAACAGAATCACAGACTGGGACAGGTTGGAAAGATCCCCTTCCACGCCCCCACCATGGCAGGGACAACTTCCATAGGGTGCCCCAAGCCCCAATGTCCAACCTGGCCTTGGGCACTGCCAGGGATCCAGGGGCAGCCACAGCTGCTCTGGGCACCCTGAGCCAGGGTGTCATCACATTCATTGTAAAAACCTTCTTCCTTATATCTAATCTAAACCAGCCTAGTTTCAATTTAAAGTCATTCCCCTTTGTTCTGGCATTCCAGGCCCTTGTCCAACATCCTTCTCCAGCTCTCATGGAGGCCCTCTGGGCACTGAAAGTGGCTCTCAAGTCTACCTGGAGCCTTCTCTTCTCCACACCCCTAGCTCTCCCAAACTGTCTCCAGAGCTGAGAGGCTCCAGCCCTTGGAGCTTCTCTGTGTCCTCTACATCATATCCATCCATCCACATGAAGTGTGATCTTTTAAACTTAAAAAGCAGATACTCTGTTCCTAGTCAAAACACTAATACTTGTCATGCAGAACATTCCCACATACTCCCAGTTAAACTGCCAGCTCCATACATAGAAAATGCATCCCTAAAGTTCTGTGTACCCACCAGGAGACTCACCTTGCCAGCCTGCAGAGCACACACAGGCTCTGGAGCCGTTGGTGCTGCAGTGGCCCCGCTCAGGAGCCCCACAGTTCCCCGGGCAGTAGGGAATGTCACAAGCCTCTCCCTTCCAGCGCTCGGCACACTCACACTGCGGAGCCATGCTGCTGCTGTTGAGCCTGCACTCCCCTTGGCCGGAGCAGTTATTGGGACACATATTGAAACTGGGGACAGAGCACAAAGTAGCTCATCAGGAAGGAAAGAGATCTCCAAGAATTATTAACAACGGCAAGAGTGATGCTGAACAAAGTGAATACAAATCATTACAAACCAAGAGAGAGTCATCTGCTGCCTGGTGTGATGCACCTGCAGAGATTTGTACTCTGTTCCTAAAAAACTGCCTCATTTCACAAGTTAAACTTGCGGCTCCTCTGAGAAAATGATCAATATGATTTTCAGCCATTTGTAAGGCAAACGACTTGCCTTAAAACACCCAACAGTAAGTGAGGACTTTAATCAGAGTGTAAGGCTGCTGTGGCATCTGTGCAATTTATACTTAAACTGCTCACAATTAGGTGCTATTCTGGGATCTGCTTACCAAGAGAACAAGTGGAGATGAAGCCCAAGCCAAAGACGTGCCTGGTTTGAATAATTTCTGATTTTATAATATCTGCAACTTAGCTGAGGCAAAACCAGACTCAACCTTGGTAAAGGTTCAAATTTTGAGATCATAATAATTTCCAGACTCCAGTTTTTGCTGGTGTATCAACCAGAATAATTCACAGATGGGAATTAGTATCCATATTCTCACTGTCACTGGCTCCAAGACAATTTCACAAGTGCTGAGAGAACTACTACCGACACTCAGTGATAACTATGAAGACTGTTATGTACCATTCAATCTACTTGCTGGAAAAATGTTATGAGCAAACCTAAGAACCAGAACACAAAACAGCACTTGAAAATTGTTTGAACTTATGAAGAAAGTGACAAATTAAAAGAATATTGTCCTTGAAGACAGTATTTTATTGCAATGGTGCAAATCCAACAGCTGGCAGTAGATGGAGTCCTGGTTTATGCAATCAGTCAGACTTGGAAAACACTGCCTCTTCAAGCTCCTCTGATCTCAGTAACTTTGCATACACTCCTCATCTTCTTCTGGAGCTTTCAAGGGGTGCTGGATGCCCCCTGTTTTAAAAAAAAATTACTATTATGCGCGTTATTAAGCACATATTTGTGTTCTTACTAAGGATGCAAGCACTGAGACTTGATATTCAAAAATTAAGCTCCTCATTTTTAAAGAAAGTCATTTTTTGCAAGAAGTCAGTTATGACTGAAGTTTTTCCAGTTGTTTTTTCTGAAAGAGGTGAGACTTTCTGCAGGTTACTCCCAAATTAAATCTCCTGGTGTGACACAAACATAACTTGCATTTGTAGGGGCAAAAAAATCCAAAGCTCATGATCCCTGCAGAAGCAAAACCTTCCATCTCTGTGAGTATGTCCACACATTTACCTCAAGACAAAATCTTTCTAAAAGCAGCTGATGAATTAGGGAGCATACCAGAATTACTTTTAAAAAGCTCATCAATGAGGACTAAATACATGTCAGTGAACAGAAAGCACCCATTTGTTTAGAATACAAATGAATATAAAACCAGTCCTGAATAAAAAGAAGCTAGATGAAGGGATTCAATCCAGGGATTGAATAAGAAAGCAAATCCCAAGGATGAGGACCCCCAAGAGCACATACAGCCCCGTGTCTCAAGTGAAATGTGTGGCTGATGGAAAAGTGTGTTTGTGCTAGTGTCTCTGTAGAGCACTCAGGAGCACAGACATGCACAAAACACATCAACTCCTGTTGATTAGATAGAATCAAATTGATCTAATAATGTAAAATAAATAGTAAGATGTCTTTTGGAGCAAACATTCATCCACATTTACAACTGACAAGTGGTAACATTGAGGACATGCCACTTATTAGCTGTTGCAAGGGTATAATAAAGATAAAAATCTAATTTCAGGTGTCTGCTCATAATTACACACTTTAATGGCAACCACTTATTTCAAGACAAAAGTAAGAAAATAGGAAAACTCCTTTTGCTCAACCTGCAGCATCACTGTGGACTGGTGCCACTTACTTATAGGTGATGTTAAACCCTGTGAGATTATAGGCAGCATCACTGAAGAAATGTAGAAGAGCATATCCAGAAGTAGCTACAACTTCAGGTACTGTTTCATTGCTGTCTTTCTCAGGAACAATAAGACCACTGAAAAAGTAAAGGAACAATATTAGAAGTGAAATAAAAGGGAGCAAATGGAGCAATAAAAGGGAGGAACAAGAGTAAATGCACCAGGACTATCAATAAAATAATTGAAACTCCATGTATTTCCGTTATTTGAAGTATAATGAATTTAGTGGAATCATAAATAAATGTATTTTGGAAGTATTTAACCTGAGAAAAACTGAAGCTATCTAGAATGGTAGATATCCATATCAAAAACCTTTCCCTCGTCACTCAGCAAAAGAATTAAGCAGGTCCCATTCATAAAACAAGGTGGCACCTTTGGAAACAGAAATTAATGTGTCCCAAAAGAATAAAATCTGTATTACAAAATCAAACAAAAGATCTGCTGAGCCCAGATCTTCTCCTGACTGTGGGCTACAAAAATGATTGGGAAAGGCTGTGACAAACCAAGCAAGTACAGAGCATCATGGCAATGTGTAATCCATCTTCCAGACACCCAGTTCAGATGCTTAGACCTGCATCTGGGAGAATGCACCCAAGCCAGCACAGTAAAATAAACCACTCTGCCATGCTTTTATCCAATTCATTTTTTAATCATTTATATCCTTTTCACCTGAAAAATCTGCAGCAGCGAAGTTAACAATTTAATTCCACAACAGCAGAAAAAGGATTATTCTATTAATTTTTGACTTGCTGCCTCTTGGGTTCCTTTTCTATGAGAAATACAAACAGCCAGACATGGAATCACAGACTGGTTTGCATTAGAGGCTTAAATCAGACACTTCAAACTCATCTTGTTCCAGCCCCTGCCATGGCAGACACACCTTCTGCTATCCCAGGCTGCTCCCAGCCCCAGTGTCCAACCTGGCCTTGGGCACTGCCAGGGATCCAGGGGCAGCCCCAGCTGCTCTGGGAATTCCAGCCCAGCCCCTGCCCACCCTCCCAGCCAGCAATTCCTTGCCCAGATCCCAGCCCAATCTCCCCTTTCCCAGTGGCAGCCATTCCCTGGCTCCTGTCCCTCTGTCCCTTGTCCCCAGTCCCTCTCCAGCTCTCCTGGAGCCCCTCCAGGCCCTGCCAGGGGCTCTGAGCTCTGCCTGGAGCCTTCCCTTCTCCAGGGAAACATTCCCAGCCCTGCCAGCCTGGCTCCAGAGCAGAGGGGCTCCAGCCCTGCAGCAGCTCCGGGGCCTCCTCTGGGCTCTCTCCAGCAGCTCCACGTCCTCCTGCTG
>LTAT01000373.1:0-13462 GCA_003286495.1 Chlorodrepanis virens | reverse complement strand
CCAAAAAAAAAAAAAAGAAAGTATATTCATAGCTAACATTCACAGCTGTGCTTGACATTAAAAACCATCGAGATACTGGCTCCCTGGTATCTGGCCTTTCTCTCCAGCTGGAACCTCTGCCTGGCCTCTCTGTCCCATCAGACCTACTGAACTTACTATGGCTTTGCTTGCTGATGTTTCCCTCTGCTCTGCCCCTAACCACTATTTTCTTTTGAATTGACTAAATAAGTATCATAATAATTATCAGCCTTGAGTTTATTGGTTTTATTTTAGGTCTAAGGAAAGACTTTTATGCCCCCAAATCTTGTCTGTTGCGCCCAGTAAGTGCAACAAAAAAGGAGAGGAAAAAGTCCTCACAAAGTTTGACTTTTTCTGAAGCATAGATGTAATATGTGTATTTCTGCAAAATTACCCCTTAAAGTACACTTCTATAAAATGAGTACTGCATATCTTTGAAAATTCATCACTGTTTCACTGTGTTCAGTTAAATACTTTGTACAAAACACAAATCACTTTCTGGTTGGAAAGATTTGATGATGAAAACTCATTTGATCATTCTAGGACAGATTGCAGCAAGTTTATGATATTGCTTGTTTTTTATATCTTCTTTTTGCTGTTGTTTACAGATGAAATAACCTCCCAAGTTACAGCTGAAATGAGCAAAAAGTTTTGACAGGGTAAATACACCTGTGACTGTGAACACTATAGGAGTTCACACATCTCTTTTAATTTTCTAATATCCTTTGTCAATTAGAATGATGTGCATCTTTTAAATACATGGTTTGAGCTCTGTTTGGTGGGGTTTTTTTTATTGTGTGTCTGTACATATATATATAGGAGTCATCATGCTTTATGATTGTACAAAACTCTTGATTGGGCAAAAGAGGGACACAGTGACAGGTGAAGCTTTGAACTTATTGTTACTCCAGTTTATTAGTTACAGTAGTATGTATTAATAATCCAAATCGATATAGGAAGAAAATCATAATGCAGTTATATTGCTTTTTGGGGAAAATAAAAAGTCCTTTATAGAAACCCTCTGGGTTCAAAGCCTGGTAAGTTCAGCCTTCCTGAAAGAAAGAGATGGACTCCGAATGAGCCATCAGCATCCCAAGTCATAACTGGGAAGCATATGGTCTTGTCTTCTTCCATTTTCTGGGAGAAGACAGATGATAGTCCTGTCCTCCACAGACCTTATTTTTGGAAGTTTTTTTGAACACAGATTAGGTGCTCACCTTTGTCCTTAGTTTCTAACCATTCACTTTTTGTTCCAAACCTGGGTTTGCCTGTACAATGGGAGGCTGAAATCCCATAATGACCTCTGAATTACAGCTATGGTTTCCGTCAGAATCTCTGCTCCTCTGGTACTGTTCTGCACACGTGCACCCTTTTGCACTTCATTTTATTCTAGAAACATGAGTAGCTGCTCATTATCACTGTAAACCAAATGAAATCTAAAAAAGCTGTAGTTGGTAGTTAGCTGACCACCAGGCAACTGCTATCACAAATAGTAATTTTTTCTTTTTTTTTTTTAAGGCTGAAATCAGCTCAAGTGAAGACAAACCATACAAGTCCTGAGACCCTGAGCTGTCAGGTGAGTGGCCTTTAGTAATGGAAAAATTGTTTTGTTTATCATAAAGATGTTGGGAAAGTTCAACCAAGCCAAAGCAAAATAACACTGCAGTGATAAGGTGACCTCCTGTGAACTGCCTGTATAGGAGAGATCAACCTCTGTCCTTGTTCAGGTCTAGTCAATAAAAAAAAAAAATCAAAAAAATAAGATTTTATCATATCTTCCATGTAGTTCACTTATCATATGGTGATGCCTGGTCCCTAGTATGCTTTTAATGGTTGTGCAGAAAGTCATATATAAAACCAAGTTCACTTGTAAATTAAATATAGAAGTTTATGAAGAACTACTCCAACAGTGAGAAAACAGCTGCCACCATGTCTTGGGTAACAAGACATGGAGGTTTTAAACACTGACTTTACTTGTTGAAAGAAGTTGACAAATAATTAAAAAAAAAAAAAAAGAAAGAAAAAAGACAAAAACAAAACCCAAAAAACCTCTGAGACCTTCTTAATCCAGAAAAAGAAATCCCAACCCCAACAGCATTTTTAAGATGTCAAAGGTTGAACTTGATGATTTCTCAGGGCTTTTCTGACCTAATTGATTTGTAGTATGGTGACATCAGTGAGCTAAAAGAAGACAACTTTCATTTAATATTTAGTTTTCCGCTACAAGTTCCTGTCTGTAGAACTAACCTGATATGTATGATATGGTGCTTAAGCAGTCTTTGTTTCAAAAAAAGAGACAGGCAGACCTTTAGTGTGGTCTTTTACAAGAAATAGCATAATTACTAGGTAGGATGTGAAGGGGGATTAAGTTTTTAAGCAACCATGGAGTGAATGGGAATGAAAAGTAGATAGTGAAAATTTTAGTCTGTCATGGAAGAAAATTCTTATGGTTTTGATAGCCAAAAGACAAATGTGCTACACCTTAAATGGATCTTGAGAATAAGAATAGCAATAGCGGCGTGACCACAGTTAGAATATTTCCATTATTTTTCCTTACCCACAGGAAAAGTGCATTTGAAATAAACCACCTTGAGATTTCAACAGAAAAATACCATTTGTTGTCTCTGGTTCTTCTGCAAATCTGCTGGTATCAAGCTTAGGAGACATGCTGTGCTGACTTTCCTTACCCTCTGTCTCATACCATTAGTGTCTTAAAAGAATTTCTCTAGCAAAATAAACTGTAATTGCAACTGTTCGGTGCCCACCTGAGAAAATTACTTTTGCTATTAAAACTGAATGGCTCAAAAAGGTTCAGCACATTCATTTTCTGCCATGAATCCGAACAAGACCTACAAAGTAAGGGAACAGGCAGGAATAGCATCTCATAGTACATTTATATTTAAACCTATCGGGTTTTTTCCCTTTGAATCTATTAATCTCCTCTGTTCTTATGCACTTTCTTTGAATCTGTCTCCTTTCTCTTCTTCAGCACTGTTGTGTGACTTCCAGATTCTTTTAATACCAGTTTAACATCAATGAGTCAGAATTCATTTTTATTCTTTAATAAAGACCTTGTTTTTAAGTGTTCTCAGCATTACAAATTAGAGTCACATTTTCGCAGATGCTGAGATTCTTCAGCTTTCCGTGCCCTGGTTTTGAAAATATTTTAAATGCCTATGTGGTTTGCCTTGGAGTGTAAATCTGTCCCTCAAAGGAGGATCTTAAAATTGAGCATTCCCATTAGTGGCTGTTTCAAGGCCAGCTTTAATGAAGATGTTCCTTTTACACAGGTTTTTAAAGAAAGTGCCACAGAAATATGAAAGCTTTCTTCTAATAGTTAAAAAAAAAAAAATCTAGAAAGTAGCCGTGAACGGAAAGATTTTTACTGCTTCCCCCATCACTACCTCCCTTGCTCTAAGAAATGCAGCTATTCCCTGAGAAACTTTGTAGTTGGAGGCCCATTTACAGTAATAGTTTCAGCCAGTCCTAATGATCATTCAGGAGAGCAGATGTAATAATGGTTTCCAGGAGGAGATCTGTTTGGGCTCCTAAACTTGCAGATGGATATAGTCCTTTTAGAAAAGCAGGAATCTGGTCTCCTAACATGTTGTCTGAGGATGTGGAAAAACCACACCAGTTCTAATTTACCCTACCAAAGCAAAAGTAAGGGCAATGAGGGGGAAATAGCAGTATTTTAGGAAAGCCTGATTTCCATCCCATTGTAGAAATAGAGAATGGATACAAAGGATTCATGTCAGTAGTGGCTGGTTTCCCTTTCCCTTTCTGAGGCAGAGAAAGCTCAAAACCCCTGAGGGAGGCCAAAAGCAGATTTCAGCCCTGTTTTGATGTTTCTCATCATGGTTGGAGGAGAGAGGAGGAGCTGCAGAGTTCCAGGGCTGTCTTTCTGTTGTGTTTGCTGTTTGGCCAGTGTAGCTGAGAGGCTTTGGTGTGGCATTTGCCATCCGAGCAGGATAAAATACATGTTTTGGGGATGGTAGGACTATCCAAGAGCTGCATGTGCCGTGATGGTGCATCTTCACTTGACCTTGCTGGGGAGCAGGCAAGACATAGAATCATAGAACGTTTCAGGTTGGAAAGAACCTTTCAAAGGTCAACTAGTCCAACTCCCTGGCATGGGCAAGGACACCTGTCACTAGACCAGGATGCTCAAATCCCTATCCAATACAGCCTTGAACTGTCACTGACAGGGCTTCGGGGACAGACAAAGGTGATACAGAGATTCTATTACCAGAAGGTATGAAAAAGTACTTTGCTATTAGAAATCTACAGTTCTTACAGAAACAATAGTGGCCTTAAAACCTGATTGTCTTTTAGGAATTTTTTCCTCACTTATTGGTCTAGAAGGGACAACTCCCTCTGGTGCACATCTTTGACAAACAGAGATTGCTTGCTAGGTGCAGAGATTGAGATAATAATTGTTTTAATTCTTTCTCTGAGTTTTCTCACAGCTTCTCACAGCTTCCCAGGAAAATCCTGGGAGACCTATGTCTCTCTCTCTGTTCAGAGGATATGTGATTACCACATTGAACACTTCTAGGGCAGACCACCCACAGTTTGTCTGAGCAACCTGTGCCAGTGTCTCACCACCCTAGTAGTGAGGAATTTCTTCCCAGTATTTACATAACCCTGCAAGCCCCTGTAAAAAGTCCTTCTTTAGTTCTCTTGTAGTGTCCCTCTTGTGATTCTCTTGCCTTTCTATACTGGTGGACAATCTAAGGTCTCTTCAGAACCTTCTCTCCTCTAAGCTGAGCAGACTCAGCCTGCCTTCACAGCTCAGGTGTCCCATCCCTCTGACCATTTCTGTGTCCCTCCTCTGGAGCTGCTTCCACAGGTCCATGTCCTTCCTGTTCTGAGGAGCCCAGAGCTGCATGCAGTACTCCTGCAAAGTGCCACCTCCCAGGCTGGCAGGTGACTTCTGTGGCACCCCAGCACTGGCCCCATCAGCATGTCAGCCTGGCACAAGCCACAGGATCACTGTGTCTGTGTTTTGTTGTGGGTATTTTGCTGTTTCTTTGTTGAGGCAAAATTCTTCCAATGAAAAACATCTGACTGCTGAGCTGTGGGTCCCAGCTGGCAAAAGAAAGTCAAACTCTTATTACCCAGCAATGAACTGTGTTAACATCTTGTTAGGGTTGAGAAATACCCAGATAATCGTACATGACCAGTTTTCCCTTGCTCTGTTGGTTGCTGTGTCATGACATGAAATGAGACACAGGCCCTTGAAGGATCTTGGGCAAGTATTTTTCACTTGCATAAAAATGTGCCAGAAAATTACTCTGTCGTAGTTTACATCATTCTGAGTGGGTTGGCCAAAGCCTACGTGCCTTGTGCAACTTTAAGTTGCCCTAGGATGTCGGAAATATTCTTTATAGGGATTGGAAACATGACAAACTAACTGAGGGGGGACCAGAAGCCTTGTGGAAAGGCAGTGGAGTGCAGGCAGGGTGCCCAAATTGTGTCTTGAATGGAACCACATAATCGCCTTTTGTGAACTAAATGCCATCCTAGGTGCACACACAAGCAATACACTATAGACACAAGCATTATTGTAAACTTATGTCAGTTTTGATGCAAAACAACAGAAATTAATGTTCCTTATTTTCTGCTGAAAGTACCCAGGCACCAAGGGAATTTGCCACATGTAAAATCATTACAAGACACAGGCCTCACCACAGTTTATTTCAGTAGCCCAAGTTGCTTCTCATTGTAGACTCTGAAAAGCTATTATTTCCCAAATGTATCCAAAATAAGTCTGAACATGTTTGCCTGTAATGCAGCAAGGTGCAGTTAATTACAGGAAGCTTTAGAAGTGTTCAGCTCATGTGCTGCTGACACAGCAGGGGTGGGTCGATCTGAAGGGAAGGGGAGCGGCGAGGACAATCCCTGTGTGGGAACCACCTTCAGAACAAAACCTGAAACTTCAAAGCAGGGGAAAAAAATAACAACAAAAAAAACCCCAACACAACAACCAACCCCCTGCAACACTTCTAAAATGTTATAATAAATGGAGTGAGAATAACATGCCCATTTACATTTCTTTGTTCTTATTTGCAGTTTGACTTAATGTCAGGAGATTGCCAAAGTTTCAGCATCAGCATCTGTGCTCACCAGCTTCAACAAGACTTAGAAGAAAGAAAAGAAAGAATAAAGCAGTTTATATTTTGTAAATTACCTGTGCTCATGTGCAGCTTACATACAGGGGTGTTGATGTATGCAATAGGGTTACTTTTAAGCAGAGCTGCAGCTTGAGGTGTGTTTCCCAACTTGGAGACCTGGTTTTGGGCCCAAAATTGCTGAATGCTTCAGTACTCATCCTTTGTGTCTTGTGCAGCACCAAACCCCTGATCAATGTGGTATCTAAAGAATGAAAATATCTCCTCCCCCCTAGCTTTTGCTACTTCAATAGACATTTACTATAGTTTTAAATAATATTTTTATCATCAGAGATCAGCAAAATTCCCATGGTACAGAGCCCTTTAATATTCATCTATAACCAATTTCTGTAAGAGTGTTTTTGCCAGAACATCCAAATTTCTTGAGGTTTAGATTGTTTTATTAGCAGTCAAACATTTTTTATTTGTACTATTTATTATGTCAAACAGACAGAGAAGTGTTTTAACTTCCAGCTGTGCTTCAATTCATTCTTGATTTGATTAAGGGGGTCTGCTGCATTTTGTTAATAAAAAACCATTAGCTAAGAACTTTTTAAAAAAGTGCTCTCCAGGTAGTCTAATCCCCTAAATTCAGATAGTCTTTATAAAAGAGCTGCATTTTATTCCTTTTGCATGATATTCCACCATAAATTACGATGAAATCTATTGGCCTGCAGCTCCTTTTCTTAATATTTCTTCAAGTTTGAAAAACATCGACTCCTTTTTATTTTTATTTATATGAATGACATTTATATTCATTTTAACTAGTGAGGACTTAACATCATCCAGTGCAAAAATATAATGAAAAAATTTATTCTTGACCACCAGGTCATTTTGCTTTGAATTTCAGGGTCATTTTCTTTAAATATTATTATATGAATCATCTCCATTTACACTGATAATAAAATGCTTTCTGGTGTTCTCAGACTCAAAAATTTATGAAAATAAAAAAACATGATGCAGACACAAAAACACAAGTTTGTGAAACTGGAGCATCCTGTACCATTACTTGAGATAAAGTTCCTAGTTAAAATTTTAAATATTGCTGAAATTATTTTCTGAGGAAGTTATTTTGGTATTTTACAGTTAACTACACATGAATAAAACCAATGCCTATGAACAGCAATATTTTAAGTATTTTTAAATGCTCCAACTTTAAATAAATTGATGACCAGTGAGATCATCCCTAGACATTCAATAGCAATGGTGTTACAGGAGTGTCACTGAGACAGTAATAATGATGTCATCATACCAGCAAGCAAAGTGTATTCTGTATGACTCACTGCTGCTTTTTTATAGAAGTCTTAGCTTCAGAAATGAGTATGTGAGATGACTGGTTTGGTGGATGAGCACAGAAAACAGAGAGGCAGAAATATTAAAAAAAATCCATATAATTTCTAATTTTTTTTTTCTAAGTTTTAAGATGCTGCCTGAAATCCAGACTTGGCACAATCTGAACAGGTAACACAGTAATTTTTTTCGATAAACTCTTCTGTGGAAGTAAGTTTTAAGTCATATCCATGGACGGCAGAGTTTAACTCAAGAACCTGACAACAAAGGGAATCTGGTAAATGAGTTGCTTAAGAAGGATTTATATGTTTATAAATATGTTTATAAATATGTTTATATGTTGTAGTAAATACTTCCCAGCTTTCATATTCTAATTACTTTAGACTGCTGCTTGGAAAGCAGTTGGTCATTATTACATTGAGACATGGTTTTGGTTTGTTTTCTTTCTGGTGCCATCTCTTCCAACTCTACAGGGATATATATACATATATATACACATTGTATATGCATGAAACATTTCCCTTTAATTTAGATATATATATATTATATATGTATGAAATATTTATTTTAATTTTTTGGTTACAATCATCATGCAAATTATTGTGCTTATTTGCATGACCCAGTTCACTGAACTGGAAAGAGAAGTGATTTTGTCATTTGGAGTTGCTCTTGGTTTATTACCTCACCATGCAGAGTGCGCACAAGCACTGTGTGTGACTTTATGGAATGGGAAAAGAGTGAACAAGACAGAATATTTGGGTAACAGCAGAATTTGAGGAATGCACACAGGCCTGTCCTCCTTTGCCCTGGGTTAATCTTGAATGCTTTCGACAGTAATGCAGAAGAGGTCTGGGTGTGCAGCTCTGATTATGTGGCTCAAAACACTGCTTTTATTTATTTTAATCCCATGCGTTAGCCTGAATGCCTTATGAAGGCTACCAGATCACTGCAGCTGCATTGAATTCATCATGCAGCTCTTCTGCTACAGGGAGAGCTGACAGATGAGATTTCCCCCCCATTTTCTCCCACAGAAACTCTGAACAATAATCTTGTACTTGCCTAGGTAATAGTGTGTGATTTTTTCCCAGACACTTAAGCTGCCATAAATCAAGTAAGTACATGTGTGTCAGAGGAAGACATAACCCTTTATTTATGAATGTGTTAGAAGAACTGTCAGAAAGGGATATTGATTCTGGTTTTGTACAGGGAACTAGTGAGAACAACCAATCGATGTAACACAGGGAGAACTTAACATTGTTATGAAATATTTAGGTTGCAGGGAAGTATAAAAATTAAGCAAATTTCCAATGGACAACAGCAGCATATCTTTTTTTTGCTAAAGAGAAGATGAAAAGCAGAGATTGCTGATTAAAAAAAAGAAAAATGAAAGAGTAGCAGAAACAAATGTATCATGAAGACTGTTACATAAAGGCTCTGTACATTGATACATTTTAATTAGAATGTTTTGACTAAGAGAGCACAATTCTGAGCATCTGTTTACCAAAATGTATACTATAGTATGCAAACTTGTATTTTGTTTTGCTCAAGGTGCTCTTAATTGAGAGAAATTAATAAACAATTGCAAAAGTACTAAAAATGGTCATTAAGTGTTGTTTAAGTAAAGAGAAAATACATATTAACATAATATGGGTTTCGGAAAAGAAAAACCCCAAAGCCAAACACCAAGATTTCAACAATCATTCAAAAACACATCTGCAATATTTTTTTCCTTGAGTTTTTCCTTACTGTACTAGTGCCCTTTTCAAGCTCAGTTGGTTAAAATCTTGGAGCAAGTGAGGTGTTTTGTTGGATCTAATTGTCTTTTGTTAAGAACTAATTATGTGTGCTTGAAATATCTTCATGGTTGATGGCACTGAGGGTAAAAAATTTACCCTATGATATCAATAGCCAACCAAATTAGGCACATGGCCTATTTGTATTCCACCTGCTGGATCATTGGAACAGCTATCTGCCATCCAAGATGGAGTTCAGTGAAGTCTGTTAAAATTAATTAAAACTTGTGTCATGGAGTATTTGACAATGGTAATTTTTGTGCATTAATTTTATAATTGACAAAATACTACAACTTAAGCGCATGTGGTGTTTGGTATCACAACTGGCTAACAGTTATCTGAGGATTTTGGTGTTGAAGTGTCAGCCTTTCCATATTTCTGAAATTTATGCCCTTGAAAGCAGTGTACAATAAAGAAATAAAGAGTGTTTCTCCTAATTTGACTGCAGAGTTCAGCATTGTAAAGGAAAGTTTCTGCTTAAATAGCAAAATCATAGAATCAGAGAATGGTTTGGGTTGGAAGGAACCTTAGATTCCACCTGGCTGCCATGGACAGGGACACCATCCAGCAGACCAGGTTGTTCAAGGTCCCATCCAGGCTAGCATTGAACACTTCCAGGGATTTGGCACCCACAGCTGCTCTTGACAAGCTAGGGCAATGACCCACCACTCTCACAGTGAGGCATTCCTTCCTAATGTCTAACCTAAACCTGCCCTCCTTCAGTTTCAAGCCATTCCCCCTTGTCTTGTCACAACCTGCCCTTGCAAAAAGTCCCCCTCCTGCTCTCTTGGAGCCCCTATAGGTACTGGAAGGTTCTATAAGGTCTCCCCAGAGCCTTTTCTCCAGACTGAACAGCCCCAGCTGTCTCAGACTGTCTTCACAGGGGAAGTGCTCCAGACCTTTCATCATCTTGGTGGCCTCCTCTGGATTGGCTCCAGCAGGTCCTGATGCTTTCTGGTGTTTCTATCATCACAGAACGGGTAGGTCAGAAGAGACCTCAGTGGGTCATCTGGTCCAACCTCTCTGCTCAAACAGGGTCATCCTAAAGCACATTGCACAGGATTGCAGCCAGACAGTTCTGGAATATCTCCAGTGGGAATATCTCTACAACCTCTCTAGGCAAGCTGTTCCAGTGCACGTTCACCCACACAGTAAAGCAGCTCTTCCTCAGGAGGAACTTCCTGTGCATCAGTTTCTGCCCATTTCCCCTTGTTCCATGGCCTTGCACCACTGAGCAGAGCCTGGTCCATCCTCTTGGCCTTTCAGATTCTTACAGACACTGGTGAGTTCCCCTCTCAGCCTCAGCTCCCTCAGCCTTTCCTCATATGAGAGACATTCCAGTCCCTCCATCACCTTCCATCTTTGCTGGATCTGCTGCAGGAGCTCCATGTCTCTCTTGGAGTGAGTAGCCCAGAGCTGTCACAGTGCCGCAGATGCAGCCTCCCAAGGCCCCCTAATTGCTGAGCTGCCTGAGGAATCCTGCTGTGCTTTTTGAATACTCACAGGGTGATGTTAACCTGGAAGAAACAACACCATAATTCTGTTTTGCTCTAGGGCTGAACATGAATCTCGTGGCTCAGAGGTCTGTCACAGGCAGGGGGGAGGAGATGCCCGGCAAGAGATGTCCTGCTCATACAAAACATGGCCTAATTTTTCATCAGAACAAACATGTTTTGCTCATGACCTGTGCAACTGAAGTAAACACTTGATTTTAATAGGATTTAGATGTGTGTTTAGGCACTTTGAACTGAGTCTTAAAAACACTATCTGTACGCTATCTCAGATGCTTCTAGTCATTCTGCTGCCTGCTTGTCTTCAGCACCTGCTGCAAGGGACAATGAATCTTATTAAAATAAAGCTTTAGGGAAAAAAAAAAAAAGGAAAAAAGTGAATTTTTTTGTCTTTTTGCAAGACTTCTAAAGGGCAGAAAGGGAAAGTTTAAAAAAAAATATGATGAACCAGGAGGGATGAGTACTGATCTGAAGAGTTTTGTGGCATACACTGAGAATCTGATATCTCAAATGTCTTGTCAGAGTCCATGATCAAGGAAGTTCAGTTTTACTGTGAAAGACAGAGACACAAGATGTTTGCAATAATCATTTTAGGAGGGTTGGTGCAGAGAGGAGGGTAGAAAACTTCCAAAAGTTGAACTTCAGCTCCAGTCCAAAGGGAAGTTTGAATTTCCCTGTGGATTTTTTAGATAGGGCTGCTTCTTCTAGCAATATTCACCTGGATCAAGAGCTGATTCAACTGGAAATTACTCATAAGTTGTTTTCATTGTTTCAACTAACCATTGCTAGAAAACTTTTTTTTTTTTTGCTATTTAGGTAACATTTTGCAATAAAAAAAGATCATAAAGTGGATTTAGAAATTTAAAATACAAAATTTCTGGAAATATTCAACCTTAAAGAAAAGACATTGAAAGATAAGAGGTTTAGGATTATCGTTCCAAGTAGAATATTCTTAAGCCTTTTTAAAAACCATGAAACTTTCCTTCCTCTTCCATCACACTGATGTGCAAAAAAGACCATGTTATGACCAGGAGAAAATAATTTGTGTTAAACAAGACCATTACTAACTATGTTTCATAATAAATGGTCTTCCTAAAGTGATGTTCTAGCAGTGCAGTATTTGTTATGCCCTTCATTAATTTGTTAAGATTAATTCTAATGACTGAATTTTTTCTTTAATTTAATAACAGTATTAATGCGAGGGGGAGAGAGATGCATTTTCTAATAATTTGAATAAATCAATGTGAAAGATTATTTGAGATATTCGGTATAGATCTAAGAAAATAATTATATTTAAAAATGCATTTCTCACACTATTTTCCATTATTTAAAGAGAACATACTAAAAAAAATGCTAAAATAAAGCAAATGTGGTTTTGCTGCCAAAGCTGAAGTTTCACTGTTTTGTATTAACATATAGAAAAGTGGTAAAAATATGTTAGAAGAAACATCTGCTATCATAATCCATGATTAATAGTAGCCTCTGTCTTCAGTCATGTGTATTCCATGTGCATAATGAAACTTGATAGAGTTTGTCATTGGAAATAGTCTGAAAACTGAAATAACTTCAGAAAAGGCAAATGTCAATATCTTTGTTTGTAAACGGAATGTGATAGCTATCAAAGAGACAAAAATGATGTAAAAGGAGACTAGGTTGTGTGTAGGTTACAAGGAACATGCAAATAATAAACAAATCAGCTACCCATGTCTGAACTATGGATAATCTTGGATGCTCCTCTTTACATTGGATGTCCGAGCACCCACTGAGCTTTGCCCTGGGATGTCCCTGAGCAATGGCCAAGCATCCAGCCAGAACCTAACCAGTTCATCCATGAAACTCTAGGGAGCACTGCAGTGCTGGAAATCTGATAAAGAAGAACTTAAAGATGAGGTTCTGGAAGTTCAGAGTTGTTTAAGAGTCCATGAATCTTTAATCAAGAACAGCAGTCATTAAAATTAAAGCATGAAGTCCTAAACTGAGTTATAACATTTTGCTACTTTGCATTTCCCTGTTCTCTTAAAATAATGTGCTATGATGTTTATTACAATATCCTGCTTTTTTTATTTTCTTCTTTTGCCCCACTAGCTCTATGCTATTATTGACAGTGAGGAAGAATGGGGGATGAGAAGTGCTCAGGTGCAATTTTCAAAGTTGATGGAGAGGTTTGTTGCTTTGTTGTCTTCAAATTTATTTTCAGAGATCTTAAAGGTGGCCTTTATGTTTTTGGTTTAATCTAGAAATATGCTGGTACTAATATTCAAGGTAAAGACATTATATATTTATTATACTCAGTCAGGCTCGTTTGCTGTGACAAAAATTAAGGGTAAAATTAGTACATGCTATGGCCCATATTTACTGAAACAATGCAAAATGTAATTCTGTGACCTGTTTTTAACATCTGAGTTTTTATTCTATATATGCTCTGTTTCTTTTGAATTTTGCAACTAAATACATTCCAAATACTTTGCACAAACTCTCATATTCCCTTAGGTCTTATGGTGATTAGGATGGCTTAGTGGCCCGTGACCAGCTTTATTAAATCTCAGAATCATGGAATACCACGTCCAAAGAGCACCACTAGGATTATCTGGTCCAGCTTTCCTTTCCTTTCCTTTCCTTTCCTTTCCTTTCCTTTCCTTTCCTTTCCTTTCCTTTCCTTTCCTTTCCTTTCCTTTCC
>LTAT01000372.1:0-10641 GCA_003286495.1 Chlorodrepanis virens | reverse complement strand
CTTTCTTTCTTTCTCTCTTTTTCTTTCTTTCTTTCTTTCTTTCTTTTCCTTCCTTCCTTCCTTCCTCCCTCCCTTCCTCCCTCCCTCCCTGATTTTCTCTCTCTTTCTTTCTTTCTCTTTCTTTTTAGCAGATACAGCTCTACACAAAGTTTAGTCGTGCAGAAATTTGTTAGGTGGATGCCAAAAGACCTGCCCAAAGGCAGGCTCTAAACACTATTGTTTGAAACCTGCAACAGAGAGTCCAACCAGCCTCTGATTAGGCAATGTGCCATACTAAGCAGATATTAATGAATCTTGGCAACCAAGTATGAGAAATCAGTTTGCTTGCCATCCTTTCTGTGTTACAGATGGTTATCTGGAAAACAGTCCAAACAACAGAAATAGACCATATGTAAAAAAAAGACTCCCTTTTTTATTTTCAGGTTCACAGACTATCAGCTTAAGATTTCACAGTATATATTATTTTTATAATTCAAGAAGAGCAAGTATGTCAATATCCAAATGCATCCAAATTGTGTGACACTGAAGAAACCAATACTTTGCTTTATGGGGCTCTGATTGCATTACTGGTACTATGGACTTCTGGAGGATCAGCACAGACTCCATCTACAAGCTGAAATGAGAGATTTCTTCTGTATCTGTCCATCAACACCCATAAAATGAAAGTACTGAGATCAGTAGTGCTGGGTGAAGCAAATAAATAGATGTTTAAATATATATACCACTAAACTAGATTAAAACTGGATTACATTACAGAGACTCTGAAGAGGTATTAAAAACACAGTAAGGAATAGACATCTATTTTGCTATTCTAGTCTTACCAAAAGACTAGATAATAAATTGATCTTCATCTGATCAATTGATAATAAATCCATCATCAGCTAAAAGACAAATCTGAAGGGAAACTAAGTCTCTGTATGTCACCTTCTTACTCCACTGATTATCAACAGAGTAGATCATCCACTAACTATGCAGTGATTATAAACTGAGGTCAGTATAGCATCTGAGACAAGCTGTGAGGCAAACAAACCTCCTTAATCAGATGTGGGTGACACCCTCTGCAGAGACACAGGAAATGTAAACATGGGTAGAAAATATCTGTGTGTATCCCATATGTAATTTCCTAATTCATTTCTTACTAATTATTTTTCTGTAAAACCTTTATGGAGTTATTTTCCAAACAACTGGACTAGAACAGAGGGGAAAAAAAAAAGCCTGAGAGCAAAACAAAAAATTCATAAAGACTTAAAGGGTGACTACTTGGAAAGAAAAAGAATTCAGATATATTTCTATGGTTTTTTATGTAACTGTGGAGCTACTTGCATCATTTTTCAAAATATTCTGATGACTTATGCACCACATGAGCCATTTTGTGATGCTCCTACTCACAGCGAGCAGCACCTCACTTCAAAGTATTTGATCTGAATTCATTAAGAGCACGAATGGTGGTAGGTAAACAGGAAATCTCTGCAAAATATCACTGAATGAGTGAAATTTCTCACGTTATGTACAAAGCAGGAAAGAGGTGAAAGCCTGGTGCAATAGTTTGCAATGCAACACGAGCAAGAATTTTATAATCCTGCCATAAGGGCCATATCCTAAAAAACCTTCTGAGTGCCAAAACCAGGAAGTTTGAGAACTTTTGGCATGTTAAGTCTTCACTCTGAATTAAACCCACTCACCATCTGCATAAGTCTGAAGGTAATAAAGTTCACTAGGTGCTCTCATCTAAGTTTTTCACAGACCAAAATCTATCTTTTCTAAAAAAAAAAACATGAATGACATTTTCCCCTCTCATTCTTAGAGGGGAAGCATATTGAGAGTCCTAGGAGAAACTACAATATGTTCTGCCTGGTGTACACTTCCTTCAGCTTTGTAGAATTATTACTTTGTTCTTAATTTCTCTTCATTTCATTCCTGGGTATGTCATCACAGGTATATTTTTATTACATTGACTTTAACACCTTTACATGAAAAAAAAATGTTAAAAGAAGAATACACACACTAATCTGCAATGAATGTCTGCAATGTATTATTTTGGCTTTATGGACTTTCAATTGGATAATGTAAGCATTCAAAAATTAAAAGCTTTTTATAATGAGAAGACACTCAAGAACAGCGATATGGACTCAGGAAGGGCTCCTTGTTTTTTTATCTGCCATTTCAGGGGAGCAGAGCCTTCTGTGGTGATAGAGAGGAGGAAAATATTACAACTTGCTTATTTGATATTATACAGAATTCCAGATGTTTTCCCTATCATCTTCCTTGGTTTTAGATTGGTTTCTAGATTGTAACCATGAGGTGAAGATTTTTTCCTTTATGCATTTGCAGCTGAAATCTGTACATCCAGAGACCTTAGAAAACTCCAGGTTCTGGTACTGTTTCCTAGGAGTAGGAACAAAACCATCTAAAAAAGACAGAAATGCTTAAATATGAATAGTGAATAAATCTGATCCTAAGAGAAAGCTTTTAACAAACCCTACTGGAATAATTTACTCATAAATCCTTTAATATGGAATTCACCTGTAATCCAAGCACTGACGCTGGTCTGGACTGGAGGAAAATAAACCCAGCTATGCCAAATTAAACCAGAGACCAAAAAACTTCTAACAGCTAAATCAGAGGACTAAGCCTTAGAAGCAGCTCTTCTGTGGCTTCTCTATGTGTCTGTTTTAACCCATGTGCTAACCTAAATAATTACCTTTTGCTATCAAAGTGACCTTTGGGAAGCTTAATATTTGTATGGCAAGTTGACTAGCTCAAGCAAAACTTACTACCAAAGAAGAAAGTATTGTTTCATACCAAATAAGCATAGTTTGGCACCAAAATGCACTCCATATGAAAATAAACATTAACAGAAACCATTGGATAATTACACTGAAGAGAAGAAAGCTTGTTACAAATGTCTTAGCAGAAGTCATACAGGAAGTCAAATCACCTGCTCTGAAGAGCTTGATAGAAGAAATCAACGTTAAGTGTGGGCTGGAGAAACTGGAGTCTATTTTTCACACTGACAAAGCTATGCCCCCTCCCCCAAATTCCTGGGTTTTTTTTCCATTGCTGCAAAAAATGGCATGTATGTCATGACTGAAAGTTAGAAAGCACATCCTTTATGAAACAGAGAGAAAAACTGTCAAAATATAAACAAGTTAGTAATGTTTGTATAGAAATTCCAGGTATCTAGGGAGCAAAATGATGAAACAGAATTAATGCTGAAATGCATCAGGCTGAAAGTAACAGATACAGTGCCAGAGATATGTTGGAGGATGAGTTTTAATGAAGTGGAGTACTGAACTGTGTGCCCTGAACAGAAGAATTAAAGCACAAAGTGATGGTGCAGAATATACTGAAGGCTAATGGTGTGAAAGGCTGCAAGAGGCAAAGAGGGATAACATATAAAAGTGGACCTTCCACTGTCAGGATCTGTGCAGAGAGATTTGTGTACTCTTAAAAGGAATGAATACATTCCCTCAATTTGCCTTATGGACAACTGTGCTAAGGAAGAGAGCATGGGAGACATGGGGAACAAAGTTATGGGAATGGAAATTAGCATGATAAAAAGAACCATAACCTAAGTAGCTGTTTGTGCTGAGGTAAAGGAATGGGAAAATCTCAAGCCAACAATTCTGAGAGAACTGGATTGCAGCTCCGGTGATGAGTATCCCAACAAACCCATCAAGGTATTGAAGAATATCAGCAGTACTGCCAATGTTCAGAAAGAGAACTGAAGATCATGGTATCACAGCCTAAAAGCTGAACATCCATAAAAAAAAAAGAATGTAAAGCATTAGAGGATATTGAGAACTAATTTATCATTGCAAATATAGCAAGTATGTTTGCCAAAAAAAAAAAAAAAAGAAAAATAAAAGGCCAAACCACAAAGAAACGTGAGAATGCAGAAATTCTACATTGACAGAACACAGAGGCTGTCAAAGATTTGGGTACTAATATTAGTGTCTGATGCAATAGCATGTGACAAAAATCAATTAAAACAAGGATGAGATTTAGCTGAAGATAGCAAGGTGAACGAGCTGCTATTTGAATGATAGCATATTAGTATATATTAGCCCACATATTAGCATATTAGTATAAATTATTAATGCAGAGTCTGTCTATAAACCAAAAGTAAATGTGGTTACTTTTAATTAAGGCTGGTTTATCCTACCTAAGGTATCTAATACAGCTCTGAATTGATTCTGGTTGCTATAGCTCTCTAATTTCAGTCTGTGATGATCTTGGTTCTAGCAGTCTCCTTTCCCATATCTAACACTATTCTGCTCACTGCTTTTTGTACTTGTACAGCTAAAGCTAAACTGAATAAAAAACTAGCTTGACTTCTTACTAAAGTTCTTGGTATTTTCTTACATACCTACCTATCTTAATTTCTTTTTATATTTTAATACTGTGTAGTACACTAAGGTTTCCAAGAAGAGGTAAAATCATAGGTTTGTGCGGTTCAGCTGAACATGTCAAGTAAACAATTTTTTTCTTGGACTGTACATTTAAATCAAGTGTCCATTGCTACATCTCAATAGAGTCAGAAACAACCTTTTCCCTCTCTTAGGATATATCACTAGTACCTTACTTGGACTTGCTGCCTTTCTGTGCTTTTAGCTTTTATTTTTGAGTGGAGATGCTTTAGGTTTACTGGAGATAGTTCTCTACTATATTTGAACAAATTCCTTCTAGAGGAATCTTTTTTTTTTCATGTGCTTCACTGAGTTCTTTCATTTCTCTGGCACCTGCTTTTCTGCATGTCAGGATCTCAGCCTTTTTTTCAGCCTCAGTGACATCAAACATCTTTTTTCAGTCTTTGTTGTTGTCTTCTAATTTCTCTATTTGGCCAATCTGTTGCACTCACTCATGGCTAGATAAGTTTTGGGTTGGGGCTGTTAGTGAGGGAATGAAATACATCAACTCTTTGCATCTCAGCAATGGCTTGAAGGTCCCCCTGGTTAAATGTATTGTTGATTTGCACCATCTCCCAAGCAGCATTTAGAGCTTCCTTTTCCCATGGTATTGACAGAATTAAAACCAGAATTCTGAAGAATTCCAACAGAATTCTGAAGTTACTCACATCAGATATTATTGCTCTTTCAATAGGTTTATGTTAGGGTTTCAGCAACTCTGTTTTTCAGACCTCAAGTCTCATGAATTCAGTAATCCAAACCAATGTAGTACTTGGACAATGCCCAGCCCATGGTCAAGCTGACTCCCAAAGAACCAGGATGCCCATGAGAGCCACCTCCACTCTCAAGAGAGACAGACAGCATGCTCCCTATGGACAATCTAGTTCTACTTTCAGCTTACTGCCTTTCCCTCACTCTGAAGGGATGTGCCATCCTTTAATTTCTTGGGGTTTTTTCATCCCTACTTTATGGCAAGTCACGAGAAATTAGAAGCCTTTTGTGAGAACCAGAGTATTTGACTAAGTAATCATTCATAAATATCTTCACTTCCTCTAGTGAAATAAAAAACCACACCATGGTGCTTTTTGTCACAATTTGATCAGCATCTCCTGATTGCCTGCTGTGGAGTCATTCATGGCAAAGAGTTGCTTTATACTGACAGTAGCTCCAGTGCTCAGTGAGTGCACTGCCAAAGTGAGAGAATGACCCTCCACAAACCCCCTCCAGTCTGCTGCACCAACCAGGCTACTTCACTTTACCTGGTCTTTTTCCAGTTGTGGCTTTCTCACCTTGTTTAGATGCCCCAGCTCCCCTTTCTTTTTCAGTGTTTAAATTCAGTAGTCAGAACAGAGCCTTAGAAACAAGTTAAATTGAATGATTTTCTGGAAATATATTCCTTTGCTTCTCCAGCGATGCACACATTCTCAGCTAATTAATGTCAGAATTATATTTCTGTTCATGCTGTTGCCAGTAAAATGTGCAGCAAACATCCAAGGAATGTGGTGTACCAATGACAGCAACCTTAACAGAGCAAAGAGGCAAACTGAAATTGCACAGGATGAACAGCAACCCAAAACCTCAGAGGCAGAAGCAAAGAGAAATAAGGCACATGCTTGGCAACATTACATTAATGCTTGCCATGAGTCTCCCATGGTCTTTTAAAGAGAGCTAAAAGATAGCTCCACCAGGTGAAAGATAAAAAAGCATTTTCTCTGCAGAATATGACTCTTCTCTAGACAAACTCACAAATATAAGACACCCTGTCCTATTAAATTTTGCAACTATTTGAGCACTGCCGTTTGCAAATGAGTGATAGAGAAAACCTCAAGCATGTTTCCTCAGCCAGAAAAAAATTTGCACTGACATTTTCTTTTGGTTTTAGAAAGGAAAAATCACTCTGATCATATTACTTGGGTCCTGGAACACACAGCAAAGAATCTGAGGCCTTTGCTTTCCATTTACCTTGCCCTCAGGTATTTAAAAACTTCTTATCTTCAATTTCCCCTCTTTCATTTTTACTTCGCATTTATATAACTTTCATTCAAAGCTCCCCCGTGTCTCCATGTCATCTTAGGTGTTTATCTTGCCAGTTCCATCACATAAATTGCTTCCAAATTCCATTGCAAAAGCTGCCCACCTAGTAACAAGAAATTCATTTTAAGTGCTTTTTCTAATTTTGAAGAAATTAAATGGAAATACATATTTCAAAGCATTCATGACAGGCAGACTATCAGTCTCTACATGCATTCCTTGCAACTTATTTTATGTTTTCAGTGTGTGCTTCCAACATCAGATCAAGCTTTGACAAATGTATCTTCAACAGTTTACTTCTCCTAAAAAAAGATGATAGGAAAAAGTTGGATTATTTTTTTAACAGCATGGAGGATATATATTGAAACCATATGTGGTGTTTCTACTTGGGAATATGTAAAGATTCCTTGGTTTTAATTGACATCACATACACCATAAAACATTATTTTTTCTCTGTGAATATTGACTCAAACTAGTTGTTTGTACAGACTCACTTTTATTTTGCATATTCTATTTGTTTTGTAAGGAAATGATGGAAAAGCAATGATGATTGGTTGTGAAAAAAGGATTACTTTTCCCTTTGCATCAACACAAAGAGATACCTTGAACAAATCTGCTTTTTGCTGATTTTAACATTTCTCTGTTATATAAAAATAAAATTTTATAACATTCCCCACTTAAGTAGCCATTGATGTTAGGGAAAACCAATCAAATTTAGCAATTAATCTGAAAATTGTAATATTTATGTGAAGGAATAAGAGAGTGGGCTGCAAATCCTGCTGCTTTACCCTACACCAGTGAATGGCAAAGCATCATTTGGAGCTAATGCAGGATTATTAAAGGGATACTGAGAAAATTAAAGGGCTGTGATTTGTTACATTTATGAGGCCAAGCTGCTCCTTTAGGTTGTTGAGATCCAGCCAGGCATTGAACCCTTGTTTTTTACATCCCAGGTGCAATCCCCAAGCTCCATAACTCCTGTGGTTTGAGGCACAGAGAGGGTGGGAGTGGAGGAAGCAACTGAGAACACTTGCTGGAATTTCTCTGCTTTACTTCTCACTGAATCTGAACGCTCCCACTCAGCACCAACTTTTATGGCTTTGATCACTTCCTCTGGATTCAATGTATTCCTCTCAGGACTTATATTTTGGAGGTTAAGGGCTAGAGGTCAGAACCTGGGGTAGTTCAAGGCTATGAGAAAGGTGTAGTCTTTGAATATGAACATTTTACCCTGAATCTCCCAGACTGTGAAATCCTCCTTGATCAGGAAACATGAAAAAAAGGCCTCCACTGGTTCTCCATTCTTCCATATTGGAAGAGTGAATCATGTGACAGAAATCAACAGAAAATCCTAGGAAAACGAACAACTTTTCAAAACATTGATGACAGCTCCAGTTTGAAGGTACTGAAAGAGTAAATATTAAGTAGAGGAAGTTAATGTCTATTCACAGCATTCTCACAAATTAAAGATTAAAAACAGGCAGTGCAGACTTACTAGCAGTTGCCAGCTCATATTTAAAACACTGTCACATCAGCTTATTCTTTTAAGATAATGTCACCACACTCACCCTATAAAAAACTCTTGCTTATTTCCCCTTGCCATTTATTCACCTTTGTGGCAGTAATTAGCAAAGGTCTCTGATTAACTCAAATAAAACTGAAGACATAAAACAGGAGCATGAAGTGAAATGAAATTTCTACTGTTTTATTTTACCTTCCTCTTGCATTTTACTATACAAATAGGAATCAGAAAAAAAAAAATGACGTTTTTTAAAATTCTTAATAAACCTTTCCTCTTTGTTTTAATTTTGTATTTCACACCTGAAGTTTTTTTGCTTTTTGTCCTTTTTCCACTCAGTTGCCTCTGTTCACGGCAATTTTGTTCTGCCTAAATATTAGGCTATGAGTTTTCAAAGCTAGGTAAAAAGCTCTGAAACATGACTTGAAACCCTTTCTGCTGTGGATTTCTTCATCTATTAGTTGTCCTGATACAACTATTTTTGGAGCATTAGTGAAAGGATCAAGCTCAGAAAATAATTTCAAAAAAGTCTATAGGTATTTGTTTTGGTCCGGGTTTAGCCATATAAGCACAGCATAAGTAATTGATCCAGCATATTTAGGAAGGCATTCAGAAGATCAAACAAGAAGGAAGATGAAATCAGAGATGGAATATGCCAATAACCCCCCAAACCAGCTTTATTTTCAGAGATTTTAACAGGGAATCACACTTTCCAATTTAACTGCTTCAAGTATGTACTTACCTCTCTCTTTTGCTGCTTTTCCTGCCATCCCTGGGGCTTCCATGAAATGAAGCATTAAAAAAAAGCCCAACAAACTATGCAATTTACAGGAAACAAATGACTTGTGATTCATAGCCTGATATCAAGCCTCACACTTAATTGATTCCAGTTAGGCATAGCAGGACAGTAGTATTCTGCATTTTATGGCCTCACAGAAATGTCAGCCATCTGTTTGCACCTGCTGAAGTTGCTGGGGATAAGCACTACAAATCCTGTGAACGTCTGGGCCTGGATTTCCAGAGCAAGAAAAGTGTTTTTTCTTGGTGATTGTCAACGTGAAGCCATTAATAACAAATGTTAGAGACAGGTTTGACAGGGAATGCTGCCTCCAATCCAAACAACATGATCATTCTCATCTGAACCTAACCTTCAGAAGGACTGAACAGATATTTATTTCTTGCAATTTTACTGTTAAGCTATGGTGGATGAACTAAAGTGTAGAGTCTGTATTACTTGGGACAGATGGGAAATTAGCATGTCATAAAATTAATTTAAAAACTGGTTGATGATGCTGTCTGCCTCAAGAAAATAATTATATAATGATTGCCTCCTTTGAGAATACCAACAGACTAGTTAGAGAACAACCAGTTCTCTGATTTACCTCTTAGTAATATTTTTAGGTGTTTGATATCTTTCAGGTAAGATGTTTTGTACTGTTGCAATTTATTCCTTTAAGAGTTCTAACCCTTAGCTTTGAACATTTGGATACTCTGTGTACTGGAGCCAAAGTGAAATCCAACTTAGGAGCCTTGTTTCAAATATTTTTTCTAATTTAGAAGCTGATTGTTTTCTTTCAATATTTCTTAAAGTGGTTAAAAAGTTGCACAAAAAATATCTTTTCCTAAAAGACCTCATTGTTTCCATATAGCCTAAAAGGGGATGTTGTTCAGGAAATTTAGTAAGAGTTTTGCCTTTGTCTTTAGCAAGTGAGATACTGAGTGCTAGAAGGTAACCAGTTATGTATTTTCTGGGCTAAATAAAAACAGGTACAGGCTCCCAGGTACAAGAAATATAAACAACTAAAGGCAATTTAAATTCTTGGAAAATATTAGAATTCCTAATTATTTTTAAAATGCCCTTACAGAATGAAAATTGAAAATGCAAAAATAATCCCTTTTGGAAACTATATACAATGATTTACTATATACATTTTGATTTACTTGGTGCTCCAGTGCATGTCTCAGATATTTGGAGACAGGTCTAAACTGATGGAGCTGATGCTGGAGTGCAAGGGCCCACAAATTAACTCATCCCCTGGAAGAGAGATCTTGGCCCCCTCCTGTGGTACATTTTAGATCCAACCATTTTATTGAACTGGACCAGTTCCAGAGGAGCTATTCCTTCTCCCCTGCCCACTTTTCACAGATGAGCTTTAAAGCTGTAGAGATGAAAGTACTTAATTTGCTTCACTGCAAACTTTGTCTGGTTGGCTCAAATCAATCTCATCTGCAATTTAAACTGAAGAAGTGAGCTTTGCAATGAAATAAATGATCAATGTTTATGGAGTTCTGCCTGGGTTTGCTGTCTACCAGATGCGGGAATCTATCCAGTACCTGAGGAACAGTGTCAGCTGTTGAATTGAGACATAGTGAATGAATCAGGCCTTTTCTCTAGAATCCACAAGTGTTCTGTCCTTGTGCTCATGTTCAGGTATTAAACTGTACTCTGATAATCCTTTGATGCGCTCTGGTGCGGGATCGGGGTGTCCGCAGGGGGATCAGGGTTCGCTTCCTGGGCAGGAGAGGGTGTTCCAACTCCCAGGGGAGCTAGCTCCTCGATTCGCCTGGCACTCACTCAATCCCCGGTGACTATGAAAAATCCAACCAGAGGACGGAAGGAGGTCTCTGCACACACTGCGAGGGTCCAAGGAGGTTTATTCCAGGAACAGGGAAGGATCCAAG
>LTAT01000371.1:0-17756 GCA_003286495.1 Chlorodrepanis virens | reverse complement strand
CACCTTCTCCCTTGATGGCATTAGCCCCTCCCTCAAAGGGGCGTAGGCACTCCTGAGGCTTGGACTAGCTCATTGGGAGTGTGCCTAGGCTGGGTGGTGAGGTGACAACAGCCCAGACAAGGCAGCTGGTAAATTTTGACAGCACGTTGCCAAAAAGCCATGAGGAGGAATCCCACAGAAATGACAAGCTCACCTCGAGAAGGGCTTTCAGCATGTTTCCTGTTGTATCCATCTCCAGCAGGCAGCTATCAAAGAAGGTCATGCTGACCACTTTTTTTCGCACAGCAAGGATACCGATGCTCCTGAAGGTGAATTCCACCTCTTTGTTTTGCTGGAGGGCCCCAGCAAAGTAAAGCAGGGTCTCGTGTACACAGTGCTCCACAATTTCATGGCGAAAGTGGGTGTGTGCAGCGATGTCTTCAAAGTCTGGCTGAACAACAGGAATGTCATCTAGCGAAGAAGCACAAAGTAACAGCGCCTCTCTTGCCACAGTTCAGCCAGCTCAGAAACTAGAGGTCATCAGCACCCAGCTCTCAGGGCAACACTGCCAGACAGTGCCCCCCTTCCAGCTTCAGCCACATCTCCAGAATGGACACAGAGGACAGGAGAGGCCAGGCAAAGCTCTGCCTCCTGCTGTGAGCAACCAGATGGAGCACAGGGGAGCTGAGCAGGGGAGGCTGGCTCCTCAGGGAGGAGCAGGGTGCTGGGCTGTCACATCTGTGCCCGCACTCAGCACTTTGCAGGCTGGAAGAGTTTCTGTTTGCTTTATTAGAGGGGTTGGCACCAAGCCAAAATGCAAGGCCTGTGCAAGGAAAGGATCCCATCTTCTTACCGGGAATTTTGGCCTCATCACCCTCAAGGTTGTAAAACATCTTCAGAGTCTTGCTCATAATGAACATAGGCCTCTCAACAGGCAATGTGCCCTCTGCCACATTGGCATGGACTGGGACAACCACAAAACTCCCAACTCCAATGTCCACTGCCTAAAAACACAAGCAAGTGGAAGTGTTGGAAGGGCTGCCCAAAGGTAAAGAGGCTGCCAGCTGACTTGCATGGCCCTGGGGATGACACTTTGGGCCTTGTTCCAGAGCCCCAGAGGGGCAGGACGAGGCACATGCAGGAGGCAAGGCTACAAGACTCACCTTCTTCTTCAAGAGCTTTCTGTAGATGTGCCGAGACATTCCAGACCAGATTTTGCAGATTTCTGGAAAGCAAATGGAAGCCATACCATGCTCTGAAGTCAGCACAGGCCACCATCCCCTATGCCCCTACCCACACAGGTGAAGTGCTCTCAAGTTCCCCCTCACCCTGAATAAGCCTTCTCACTGACTGGGGCTGCCCAGCTGTGTTCTACACTGCCCCCAGGCTCAAAGCCTGTTCTATGTCCAACACAGGCCTGGAGAGGAAAGGCAGGATGTATTTGCAAAGGTGATTTCCAGTTTAGACACTGCCAGTGCCTGGAGGCCTGGGCTACTGTAGATGGATATAGTGTGTATGTCTGAAACACCCATAGATGGATGGCTGTGGGGCTAACCAAGGGTTGTTGGTATTAACACTCAGTGGGAAAGGACAAAAGGGGGCTGGAGGAGGGGGGCCATATGGAAGTAGAGCAGCACTTTTCTGGACAAACGTCCTTGTTCTAGATCCTGGAGATAAAGCACAACACAGTAAAGCACAAGAGCAGGAAAGAGGCCAAGAAATGGGCATGGACTATCGCAGGTATCAAGACCACCAAAGACCCCCCAAAAGCTCTCTGACTTATTTCCCAAAAGGTGTGAAAGAACAGACTGCACATGATAACTAATTTGTGCAGAAAGTAAGAAACCTATCTCTAATAAGGTGCTCCTAACCAAGCCTGCTCAGAGCCCCCAGGACCCTGGACTTATGTTAGTCCCTGACTTACTGCTATATAAGCAGATAGAAATTTCCATACCAACTGTGTAATTTTTTTAATAAAACTTGGTGAGTTTATGTGGACCCTCTGATTTTTGTTGCTCCCTGCTGTTGCCTGATATTATAAGAGAAAAACCCTTGCAATGCTGTTAAAATAGTAAAATAAAAAGCAGGCCTTTATTTGGAGGCTTCCAGGTGTCCCAGTGGTCACAGACACCCCTGGCATCAGACTTCTACCATTTTATAAGTTTAGCAAATCATCATATCTAACAAACTTGTCCAATTAGAAGAACAGTTGTTTATGTAATTTTTCTTTGGATACTGCCCCATCAGAGTTGGTCCAGGGCTTGTTTGCTCCACTTCTTGTGGCGTTTTCTCAGATTCTGATTGGAAAACAAAATGTACTTCTAGGTTCTCTTCTTGAAAATAAGACTAAACAGTATTTCAGGAATCTGTTTTATGGTTAATTTATTACTCTAAAAATCGAAGAGAAAGGGTAGGAAAAATACTGGAAGCTATACAACCATGTAATAGTAACCTATAGACCAACGAATATATGAAAAATATGTAAAAAGCAAGTGATCTTTAGGCATCACTAGCATCTATGAATCTTGGGTGCTCCCTTCTCCTTATGGGTGGGGTATCACAGCTACCAAAGGCACCTTTGAGCTCCAAGGCACAACAAAGCAGGCTCTCCTTGTAGCAGTCTGCACCCTCCAGAAGGGTCCCACCTACAGCCCCAGCCTTGAGCTTTCCACAGCTTGTCTCCATGTGATCCTGGCACTGCCAGTGCTCCTGCAAGGGACCCCTAGGGCCTTACCTATGGTGTTGAGCTCCTTGAGGGTTGGGAGCTCCTCTGGCTCCACAGTGTTATAAAGTAGATACCTCTGCATCTTTGCCCTGCTACAAAGAGGTTTTGTAGCTTTTCCTGCTACAAAAACTCTGCTCCTCTCCTCCCCCTCAGCACTTCTCAGGCAGTGTCTCCAATGCTCTGCCACAGCCTCCTTTCACCTCCTGGCAGCAGGACAGCTCCTGAGTGGCAGAAGGCTGGTGACAGCAAGTCCTGGTGTCACCCCAGGCCTCTCCAGAGACAGTGGTCCAGGGACACTGTATGGAGCAGGAACTGTCGCTGTGGGTGTCCTGCTGTGACATCATGCCATGGGACACAGGCCTGCATGGAACCTGCCACCACCCAGCCTCACCCAGCATTAGCTTCAGCATTAGCAGGGCAGCCCACCTGGGCACCCTGGGCTGCTGCACTGATAGTCCTACCTGCACATCTCAACTCATCCTTCCTGGCTAGCCACACAGAAGGTGATGAAATTAATGCTGAAAGGCTTTGAGCATTCAGAATAGGGCTGGAGACCCCCCTGGACCTCAGCAGAGGTCCTCCTCAGGCCATAAGAGAAATTAACCCTACTCAAAGGAGAACATTCATCCCCTCCTATTCCCTAGGGCCACTGGGATGTACCTCTTTCACTACCCCAGGATTCACAAAGGAATGTAACTGCACATAGGCTGCTGCAAAGATACTGTGTGCCTTGCAGCTGCATCCTCCAATGCACAGTCACCCTCCTGCAAGCCTCCCTTGGGTGTGACTATTGGCTTCCCAAACTTCCCACTGGATTTGCAGAGATTCTTTGCACCTGGCTATATGCACCCCAATTAACCATCCCAGACAGGGACTGGTGATGCAGGAAATCACCTTCTCTGAGACAGGAATTTTGTTTTGCCATCACATTGTCATTTTCTCCTACTCACTCTAATGACATTATCCCAAGTCACTGTTCAGGTAGACAAGGCACAGCTGAAACCCTGGTGGATAATTTTCACCTAGCCATAAGGCAGGCTCAAGAACATTTGTCCCCACATTGTTTCCCATGTGAAAGCTGATTGCCAGGCTCCTTCATGGCTCAGGTGATAGCCCACTCACTGATTCTGCTCCAACACTGGCCAGACACAAAAATAAATGAAAACCCATGTGAGGGCATGTATAATTCAGCTACTGTGTATGGTGTACCAGGTTTGAAGGATCATGGACATTGTGGCTGTTGTTGTCAGGTAGAATATAAATAGCTACCATGAGCTGATGGCTACTCCAGATTTCTTTTAATATAGGTAAACTAATCTTAACTTCTGGCTCTTTATTTTTAAGCTTTGACCAGTTACTATATTTAATGATCCATGACTTTAAAATACTGCTTATGAAAACTTCTCCAGTTTCCATAATACCTTGAGGGTGCTTCCTTTCTTAAACTTTCCAAAGGTGTGATTTATGGCCCTATTTGACAACTACTCATTGGACAGATCTTGAATTTACTGAGACAATCTCTGTGAGTAAATGTTATTCATGTACATTAGTGGTTTCCAAGTCAGGCAATTACCTTATAAATATTTGCAGACTCCTGCTTCATTTTTTTTCACAACATAGTCAGGCAGAGTATTAATATCCAGTACAGAGTCTAATAAAGTTTCCACTGCCTTCTGGGGTTAATAATGAACACAGCAGGGACAAAATCAGTATCACTGTATTAACTATCATTAAATAAGGTATCTAAGCATTAGCATCATAGCAAGTAAAAAGTTTGGTGTATATAAAAAATTTGTATTTGTCAGTTTAGGTCATTCAAATTCTAACTTTAACATTAAGCTTTGGATTTTGAAATTAGCAACGTGCAAACACATTGTGCGTGATCAATTAAACTGAACTCCACTATTTCACATAACTGCAGGAGCTATGAAAACCAGAACTAAACTTTGTTTTAGTCAAACAGGTATTTTAGATTTTTTTTTCCTTAATGAAAATAGTTGTCTGAATCAATTGATTATAAGTATGAAATTCTCTGAAGAATTTGATCCTACAGCATATATCCATGTAATTAAAATACTTGGAGTCATCAAACCTGAGGGATGTACTATGTCTGGTCTAGCTCCTGGAAGTCTGTGGTAGAGGACTCAAGGCCTATTCCCCACTTGATTTAAGCATTTGTGTGGACAATTGGGTTCCATATAACCTGTCAAGCAAACAAAGAGAGGAGAACACAAATCACATAAGTCTGAAGTCACCTCTGTACATAATAAAATCACATTTGGAAAGCTGGAAGGAAAAAGAAAATGCCTTAGAAGGACATCAGTCAAACAGAATGGGAGAGACCAGGGATGGCAGCTCCCCCTGTGCTCAGAGCAGTGAACTCACCTGACCACTCCCATAATCCCATCTGAATTATGCTGGAAAAAAGGAAGAAGAGCATTGTTTATGCCTCTTGCAGTCTTCTCCCACTATGGACTCTGGATACAAATAAAACCATGAGTCCATAGGTTGGACAGGGTAAACACAACCCAAACTTAGATGATGCCTATGCATGGGTTTTCCCTGAACTCTTTTCTGTTAGAAGATTGATGATGGGAGGAGAGGCTCTATGTGAGCACTGATTAACTTCAAAATGCACAAGTCTGTATGGTTCTGGTCTGAGAAATTTTATTTATAGATGACCCCTGCTTGGGAAGACCCACTACCTGCTCATGCTGCTGCAACAGATCACATCCACATTCCCAATGTGAACCACACAACGACAATGTAATTAATATTAATGGACTTTTTATTAGCAGTTTGGGCTACTAACTCTATGGGCTTTGAAAGTGTGACTTCTTAAGGCAGGCTTCTTCAGAAAAAACAGAGGTTAGCAGAGAAATACAATGAGACTTTGTTTGCAGCTTCATAAAATGTGTGTTATACAGATTGGAAGTACAGGTGAAATACACGGAGCAATAAAATAAAACATCCAAGAACTGAATCCAACCATCCTGCATGCTAAACGTATTTTAACATACACAATTAAAATGAAATAGTTTCATAAGAATTGCAATTTATCTTCTCACACAAATGAGAACAAAATTAGTTTTAAATGTGTCGGAAGCAATTTCGTTCCTCCTTCAGACTGAAACAGGGCTGGGGACTTTTTGAACAAAGGCACTTACAGTGAATACCTGCAAGTATCTGTAAGCACTTGCATTTCTCATTTCCATCTTTATTTTTCTCCTTTTACCTCAAAGCAATTAAAATCTTCCTTTTGCTGGAAGGCCTGTGGGGAACAGTCACAGGGAGTTCTGAGAGACAATGAGGTCCTGAGGTGAACCAGCTTCCCCTGGGTACATGCTCAGCATCTTCTCCACAGTACTCCTGGTGGTGCTGTGCTTCTGGTAAACCTTTCTCAGTTTCAGCAAGCACTGCTGGCACATGGAAATGCTGTTTCCATTGCTCAAAAGACTGAAGGCAGCAAGTGACAGAGTGAGAGGACACAGGCTGCACCAAGGGAAATATAGGTTGGATATTAGGAAAAAAGTTTTTTACAGAAAGGGTGAAAAAGTTCTGGGATGGTCTGCCCAGAGAGGTGATGGAGTCATCATCCCTGATGTGTTTAAAAAAAGACTGGATGTGGCACTCAGTGCCATGGTTTAGTTGAGGTGGTTTTAGGGCATGGGTTGGACTCAATGATCTAAAAGCTCTCTTCCAACCTCGTGATTCTGTGTGATTCTGTGTGGGAATCCAGGTTTGTGTCTCTGGCCAAGGGCTGACTCACTCCACTCCCTTCCACCCTGACTGACCTAGCCTCATTTCATCTGGGAGAGTCAAGCTGCACTTTAGGTAAGTGCAGCTAAACTGGGGAGATGATAACTCTGTTTCTGCACGTCCACTCAATTAATCTGTTCCTGGACTGTCAGTGATTATAATTCTCCAAGAATTTCTAATTAAGTCATACACTTAAAATTATTTTCTAAAGCCTCCTATTGTCATCTGAGAACTTTGATGTGGACTCTTGCTATTACAGATCATTACTGTTCAGCATCATCACATCCAAAATATGGATTTTTGTTTTGCTTGTTCATTCACAGGACTATAAATGTAGCTAAGGAATTACTACTTCATATTCTCGTTCCTATTTGCTAGAACTTTCCTTACCTAATTTTCCCTCTTAGACTTTTGCAAGCTTCTGTTTCTTTATTCTTTTTTGGTATTTTATGCAATTTTTTTTCCCATCTTCATTATTACTACTGAAACTATTCATTGTCTTTCCCTTTCCATTTTGAAAAAAAACTGAAATTCCCTTCCCCCCCAAACTGTTTAAGGCCTTTCACTTTTGATTTGTATCAGATGGGCTAAAGCTCTAGTTTTTGTTTTGCTAAATCCTAATTAAACTTCTGGCCCACATACAAATTATGCCTATTACCTCTGTGGCAGCTTTTTTCTTTTGACTAATCTATGAGACATACTCATTTTCCTATATATTTTGTACTAAAGGAAATTTGGAGATGAGAAACTTTGTTCTTCAAACAATCAATCAGTGAATAGCATGCAGAGATGTAATCTGCTTTCATACAGCCCTCCCAACATCAATCCCAGACGAGGAGTTTTCTGCTGTCTACCAATCAGAGGACTATTTAAGACCACTTTATCAAGATAGGACATATATATTGAGATTAAAAAATGAATATGTGAACAGTTAAAATAAAAAAAACAAAACAAACAAACAAAAACCCCAAAACCCAAAAAACAAAACAAAACCAAAACAAAATAAAGGGAAAATTAATACTGATGTAAAGCCAGCTAATTAAACTGTATTCTTGCTATACAGCCACCATAGGCCAATCCCTGCAGTTTTCAGATGTTTATTACAGGATATGCCTGGACAAATCTTCTTTCATAAAAGCTCTTTGACACAAAGACATTAAACTTTACGTACCTTAACACAATAGTGAACCTCTAAAAAGGGATTTACTTTAGCTTTTTATATACAAAAACAGCTGGAAAGGGAACAGAATGACAAAGATCTAAAACAACACTTAGAGACAACCACTTAGTAAATCTCCACCTTCTTCTCCTTTAGCCACAAAAGAGAATTCCATCAGCAGCTTTTACACAATAGTCCTATTAAGATTAACATTTTCTAAAAGATTAAGGGCCTGATCAAAATAATACTGAAATCACTGGAAATCTTGCTACTTTACTTGAACTACTTTGGATCTGGTCCATACTGATTCCACAAGAGTAACTGCTTATAAGAACAAAGATTAAATCTGGAGGAAAATAACTCTGGTTATAACCTCCATAAAAATACAATAAAAAGGAACACATGCTTGCTTTCTATTTACTTTACTTCCTATATATTTTTAATAAGGACATTTTCAGGATTTTGCTCCACAATATAATCAAATTAATTTGGTTTGAGGAAGGGAAATGAAGATAAAATAAGGCCTAGAAGTTGTTACCAATTCTGAGATTTATCATTATCACAGTGAAAATAACTACTATTTTATCCTTCAGTTTCATGCTGATATTATTTGCCAAAAATTGGGGTGAGAATGGGACATACTTTTTCTTTCCAGAAAATGCTCTCTGTATTGCCAGTTCCAGAGTCCCAGTTCTGCATTTTGTCCATGTCCCAGTTACCTATAGGCTTTTCATCATCATTTCACATGTTCACAAAATGCATGATCAGACTTGTGTAACTGAGAGTTTTACTCCCACTTGTGCACATTTGTATGTGTGTTCATGTACCTATACTGTATACCAAGGTGGCCAAAAAATGAATATAGCAGCAAACATTAAAAACAAGAAACAAGATTCCACAATATTTTAACTAAAATGTATGCTGGTTGGATATTGATCTTTCCTAATTTCAGGCAATGCTTCTGTTGTTTTGCCATGAGTGACAGAGAAAATTCATTCTTTTGTCCCTGCATGAGAAAAATGAAAAACAAATCCCAAAAAGTCATGATCAAAGAATAGTTGTCAACTAGCTGACAAACACACACAGATTTGTAGGACAAATGAAGCCATGGCTACAAGCAGGAGCTCATCATACCCAAAAAACCCCCAAAACCAAAAAAAAATGTGTCAAAAACTCCAGTGATTTAAGTGGAACTAGAACAGATGCCAAAGCCTCAATGCTTTTATAGCCAAAAAGGTTAAACCATTTCATAAATTTTTTTTTTTACCATTCTCACAGACTGAAAGCTATCATTGCTTAATGTCACACTTGGCAACCAAATGGTACAAAGGAAACCTCTATTCTAATTTCACAAGTATGCTTGGCTTTTTCGATTGCTAAGATATGATTAGCATCTTCTATAGATAAATCATAGACATGCTATCTCATCACCCAACAATAACAAACTGGACAAGCTGCATCAGGTTCCAGATTATCTGATAGTCCCAGTCTTAGAAGATTAGACAAATCAAGCAATGTGGAACATCTACTGACTTCTTCCACCTTGGGACAGATGGCAGCTAAAATCCAGTATACAGGGGACAAGCAGGGCAACTGCCACTACAAAATTAATTTCTCTCTGTATTCTGAAGACATTTGAAGAAGCCAAATGCGTTTATACCAGTCTGTATTTTGGCATAGCCACAGCATTTTTGATGCAGCACTGTAAGCTCTAACACTGCATTTTTCATACTGCCAAACCACACCAAGTTACTACAAAAATCTCCCAAACTTCTGCTGTTAGGATGCCCAAAGCACACATTTCTGCTTCTAGCCCATTTCAGTAGGGAGGCTTAAAGAGAAACCTTCTCAGAGCAGGCTCATGTGCAATAATGAAGTCCAATTCCTGTATGGAATCTTTTTCCTTATGGTCTTAATTCACTTTTTTTCATAGGGGAGAAATATTATGCCCATTATACACATATAACGACTGAGGCAGTTCTTCCAAGTCACCACCACTAGCAAAGCAAGAGCACAATCCTGTCTTCTAACATTGCTACTACATCAAATGACAATTTCTGCCATTCCCTAAAAGCACATAAGCTCTGGAAACCATTTTATTACAGCAATCACCTCCAGAAATTTGCAGTATCACTTTATTACCCAGAAAGCTCATTTTGGGAGGGAAAAAAAAAAAAAAAAAGACAGTTATGTATATCTTTTTTCCTAGCCCCATTTTTTGTGATTTCTCAGATCAGAGTGCCAATCTAGTATTATTCTCCTTCTTCCTGCTGAGGCCACAACACAAGGTGGTTATTTATTACCTGCTGAAAATTCTAAAAAGGGGCACTAAAATTTACAGTTTTACATAACACAGTTCTGCAGATAAAGGACTTCTGATGATGCTATAATTTTCTGAATTCTGGTCGAGGATTTTCAGTTCATATTCTTCAATACTATCCTGTAAGCCCATACAGCTACATTGTTAAATCAATGTATACAATTATTATTTGGATTTTCTATCTTGACTTGTAATAAGAACTGCATTTCCGAAGCTATTTATCAGCACCTTGGTCGTGCCATAAAAGCTATTTCTTCCTTCCTAATTGTGCTTTTGTTCCTTTCTGTGCTGAGCAAAATACAGCAAAGGCTCTATATGCTTTCTTTCCAGCAAATTGAATGTTATAACCTCATTTCCTGGTCAGCTCCAGGTTCTTGGAAACTACACAGTGGTGGAAACTGGGGGACACAAGCGCTCCCCAGATCCCTACTGCCCAGAACTACAGCAGCAAGGGAGAGCTGCAGACAACTTCCTAATACATCCTTCCCGGAGAAAGCTTTTCCAATTAAAGGCAGCAGTAGAGCCCAACCAGTAAAAGCAGTAAGTTCTTCCAAAATATTCCCACTCTGCTCTTGACACTGACTTTTACAGGAAGCAATGATCCTCTTTCACCAAGTTTCCCCCAATTACAGGGAAATCTATGAGAAGCACTGAAAGCCAGCAAAGTCTCAAATGTTCTTCAGAGCTAAGAAAATCCAAGCCTTCCTACAACATTTCTGACATCTTCCCACTCTACCCTAAATCACATTTACATGGCTCATTCTTCTATTTAACACTTCCCACAACTTGAGTCCTTCCTGTCTTCACTTCCTTTTCCCTCCCTTTCCTGCAAATCTCATTACTTTCGTGCTTAGCTCACACAGAGTTTTCACAGCACCCATGTGATATTTTTTTCCCAACTGATCACTTCTTGAAGTCAGCTCTCAGCCTTCCTGGAGACAGACACTCCCCTCCTGACTGCACAGCAGCAGCACGCTGCACCTCCACTTTGATTTGTAATAAGCACAGCTCCTCTTTTTGCGTGGACATCACACGGCTTGTTTGCAATCCAACTGCTGCCTCCCACAGCTGCAGGATTTGCCGGACCATTCCTTCCTAAGCAGCAGCAGCTGCTGCAGCTTCCCGTGAGCTCCTGGGGAAATGATGCTCTCTCTGGCCCGCTCCTTGGCAGCCGAGAGGAGCAGCCACGATCCAGCTCCGTGCGGAGCAGGGTGACCCTGCCAGTCACGGGGGTAACATTTTGCTGTCTCCAGTGACTGAGTTGATCAGACTCTCCTGAGAGCTCAGAAGCGCTTTGAAAAGACTCTCGCTAGAGGGAGGATCGGGTTTGTGCTGGCCATTGCTCCCGTTGAACTTGGTTGCAGCTACGTTCCCCTTTCCCCCGACTTGCACATCTTGCAGAGCTATCATTTCTCTCCAAGCTCGACATCAAGGTTTATTGCAAATCAAAGGCAACTCCGACGAAGGGAAGAGAGAATGATGCATCTGACTCCACGGATATCAGAGGCTAATTAATTACTTTATCATACTATATTATTCTATACATCTAAAACTGAATCTGCCAAGCACTCAACCCTGCATACAACTGCTCACACTGCACAGAATCTTGTGACTCTCACCCAAAAGTCCCCCCCACTCACACACACTCTTGGCCCTGATAGGCCAAGCAAACAAAACACCATCACTTTGGGTAAACAATCTCCATGTTGCATTCTACTTTTGCACAAACATAGGCACAGCAAATTATAAGAGTTGTGTTTTCTTTCTCTGAGGTTCAGAGAATATGAATCCCAGAAATATTCTTGGGAAGAAAGAATTGTGTCTTGCTTTTCTCTGTGAAGAGAAATGTGGGGCTACAAAGGTTCATGTAATTACATGTAAGCATATGCATATGATTGTATATGCTTGTGTTACTTCAAAAAGATTTGCATAGCAAAGCCTGCAAAATGTGAAAACACCAGTATTAAAGGAAGCAGGTGTGATTCAGCAGCTTGTTGTGGGCATGTGAGGAGCCAGTCACATGTGGCTGCAGACTTCTTAAGAGCATATTGTGCCAACACTCCACTTCCTCTAAAATCATAATCACCTCCGGAGCTCTTCTCACCATGCCCAAGTTCTTCCCAAGTATTCCTCCACTCGCACAAAATACATTTGGTAACACTGTTACAGCCTATCTTAAAAACTAGGAACTGAGACATGTATTACACATGGTAACACACATGTTAAGCACAGGGCATTCAATATCCTCAGCTGCAGGATCTTCCCTTCCCCCTTCCCTTTCCCTTTCCCTTTCCCTTTCCCTTTCCCTTTCCCTTTCCGTTCCCCTTCCCCTTCCCCTTTCCCTCCCCCTTCCCCTCCCCCTTCCCCTTCCCCTTACATTTCCCTTTCCCTTTCCCTCTCCTCCCCTCTGGATACTGTACCAGAAGCCAAAGTCCTGCAGGTATGACCCAGCTCTGATTCAACACCACTGCCCATGGTGTGCACTGATCCAACAAAAGAAGATTTCTTGGGAAAGATCTTGTCCCAGAATGCAAGCTGGGTGCCTTTTGAGTGCCTCATTCCAATGCACAAACTGCAGGACTGACAGGCAGCAAAGAGGGATCTTTTAGATCACCATGATTTACAGGCTCACTAGAAGCAACAACACCAAGAACTTTGAAACCCAACTTTTCCCAAGTCTGCCTATGCAACTTGCATACTTTGCTAATCATGTTTCCAACGTTTTGCTGAGCGAGGTGTATTGTCCCTGTGCCCTGTAGCTGTGAGATCCTGCTGAGCAGAGCAACCTTGCAGCTCCGTGAGGCAGCAGCAGCGAGGCTGGCTCAGCCTCTGGAGATCCCACTGCTGCACAGACTTCTGGTGAGAGAGACAATCTTCTGGTTTGATTTTTAATTGAAAAACTGTAATTGTAGCAACACCAGGCCCCAAATTGCATAATAAATAGAGTGTGGACCACTGAAATCTATAGCACAGACTACTCCTGCTTCACCTAATTAAGTAACAGCTCACAGTTAGGAGCTTTTCCACATGCATATGTAAAGCCTGCTAATGAAAAGGGAAAGGAAACTAACTTTTGTTGTTAGGCTACAGGAACTTAGGAACCTGCTGAAAAGTCTGGTAGGGTTATTTAGCTTTGTGGTTATAGCCTGATTGGTCTTGCTTTTAAGCCTAAATGTGGAGGGGCTTTGGTTGGTTGGTTGGTTGGGGTTTTTTTTGTTTTGTTTTGGTTTTGTTTAAATTTTCTTTCTTACCTTTTGTTTTGATGTAGTTATACTTTTATAGCCATTTCCTTATCCTTTAGTAATCATGATCATCCTTTTCTGCTATTCTCTGTGGTTCTACAGTGATTTTTTCCTTTTCCACCTTCTCCTGCTTCCTTACCACCACTGAGAGTAGCAAGTGTATGGGTAAGTGTGCACATGTTTCAGATCTACATCCAGCTCTGCAGAACCCTGGAAATAATTACTCTGAGAAAAACTCTGTTCATCCTCCACAGCAGCTGTGTGGAACAAATGAACTTGCCCAGTTTCTGTCACACAGTCCAGCCACTAAGCAGTTATCAGAGGAGGTGTCTAGCACAGATTTTCCAACTTATAAATTTCTTAGTGTGTGGACGTGTTTCAAGGAACAGCTTCTGTGGAAGAAGTTTTGAGGACTTATCCCTTTGATGTCTCTTCCTGAGAATGGCAACAAGTACTCCTGAGACCTCCATCTGCTAAAGTCACTATTCCAAAATGTGGAGGTGGTAAGATTTCAAACCGACTATTGCATTATTTTTAGCATAGACCAAAAAAAAAAAAAAAAAAATTGTGATCATTGCCTCATAAGAGACTAAACTGCTTTCCAAGTGGAACTTCCTCTGAAATTGAGGTGGGTAAGACTATGGGAAAGTTTTCCCTAGACAGATGCAATTTTAGGAGAAAAAGCAGGCTCCTGAGCATATGATCTTACCAAGGAAAGCCTCAAAAAATACAGTCTTGAATATTGGTAGTGCAAGTAGCTCCACCTAGAAGAGGTACAAAAATACAGATGTGCACACTCTTCCTAAGTGCCTAGATAATTATAACATCACTTTTGTCATCTTGTTCCTTTTCCTTCCTAGCTGGTGCTATTGTTATCTGCTGCATAGTTGGCATGATGACTCAGATGATAGAATTATCATCTGGAAATTATATATACAAGGAACACTGAGGCCCAAGAATGCAAATTCTTCTGGGCAAACAATCTAGAGTTTAGGGCTTTTTTGTATTTATTCTGTCAAGCACTAGATTGTTATGTCTAAGAATAGAAGTTTTGTATTTGAACTACTGCTTTTAAGCTGAACCTCAAAACAAATTGTGCTTTAGTTCAAGGTTTGAACTTGCTGCTGAAAAGAAAATCAACAGTGCAATTTTCTTTATCATAAGTAACTACATCTACCTATGGCTTTAAGTGTAGTATAAGAAGCTTAAGAGAGTATCAAACAAGTGGAGTTTTCCACTGTAGTTTTTGTCCTCATTTGCTCTGGTAATCATTCAAGCTTAGCAACACTGGTTGAATTCAGATACAGGTCAACTGTATTTTGATGAAATTCAAGGAAATGGGTGCAGCTGATTGAGCAATACAATAAAAAAAGAAATTTATAGAGAAAAAAATATATGATGCCTCTCCTGATCAATGTGATCATATTTTGCTTTTCGTCTGATTCAGTACCAGGTTTCTATATATGGATTAAACTATCTTTCTGAAAATTCTAGCTAGATGGTAAGTAATTTGCCTTATTGGAAAATCTTTTGTTAAGAAATATCTTCTGTGATGTTAGATACATATGTCACCTTTTTTCTGCAAGTAAACAGATAAAATTCAGTATTTTTGAGTGAGCACCCTGTATAAAGTCATTTTCATTTGTTGACAATGTATCTGCAGCACGACAATAAAAGTGGAGTTAAAAATTGCCAAATTTGTGGCTATTACATTAATAGTAATGGGACATGAGACAAGCTTATAGGAATCAGGCCAAATGTTAGTGCAAAGCCATGCATACAGAAACAACTGTTTTGAAGTGACCAGGACCTTGGCTGCTCTGATCTGGACAATGTAACAGGCCTGACTGATAGAAAATGATCAGAGCTTAACTGTGGAAAAAATAAGTTTTATTCTATTTTTTTCAATGCAGACTTGAATCAGCTAAAATCACAAGTCATTGAAACAGGCTGGGATTTTTTTTCTCTCTTTGTGATAAACATTATGATAGACTCTGAAAGCTGGAGAAGGCGGGATAATGGCAGCGGGTTGTACCAATCTACAGTTTCACACTGAACAGCTTCTTGCTGCTTGAGTTTAGACTCCCTGAAATGTGTATTGAATATTTGGGGGCAGGCAAAGAAAAGGAGGCAGAAGCTGGCCTTAAGAAACTCCTCTAGGATGCACCCACTGTTCTAGACTCCTGGCACCTCCTGGAGAGGCTCCCTCATATCTGATGACTGGTGGAGTACAGAGCATGTAATGAAGTCATATTTGATCATCACTTATTAAAACAGCTGTCTGAGGTCATAAATACAACGAGCTGTTTTCATCACCAGGAGCACTCCCAGAAGTGTGAAGGTGATGATTAACGTTGTATCTCTAGTTCTGCTTATATCTTCAACCTTGTGGCAGATGCTTGTCTCTGGGGTTGTTTAAAAACCATCAGAAAATTTCTTAATCACTGGTGACCCCTGCAAGAACTTTGGTGGCTTCCACATCGATCTGACATACCGAGTGCTCCTGAGGCAAACATGAAGACAGGCTTTTTTTATTGATTAGCCAGATTGTCTAGCCTTCCTGTTTTGTCTCCTCATTGGCAATTAAGAGAGAAATCCATTGAGGGAGTGGTGGCAGTGAACCTTCCCCTCTGATACTTTAACCAGGCCTCTTAGTTAATTTGAGAATTGTTCTGTATCGACCTTGCTTTGAAGCAGGATTTCATCCTATGGCCCCGTCACTAGTACATATACATCTTCCTCTTAGGAAGCAGGCTTCTTCTAACCACAGCATCTTTTGTTTCTTTTTTACAATCCAAATCCTATCACTGATTCCAGTAATCTTTCCTGCACCATGACCTGTCATTTCCTTGAGGGAAAACCTGGGTGGGTTTTGTTTGGTTATTTTTTGTTAACCAGGATAATTCATATTAAAACAAGGAATAGCAATCTAGGACCTTTGAGGGACAAGGGAGGCCAATTTTTGATGTGTTTTTAACATCCAGATAGTAAAGAGGCCACAGTGTTCCCCAGCCTGAAACTAAGACTGAACCTAAAATAGAACCTGACCATCCATTTTGGTGACTCAACTAAACTATGTGGATTAGCTTTCCACAACCTAAAATGTGATTGTGCAGGTTAGGATAGTGATTGTTTATTCCAGAACACAGCATTTGGATGTTTTCTTACACATGTGACTCCTTTAGTGTCTGAGCAATGAAAAAACTGTACTTGGCTAATGAGAAAGGAAGCATTTCCTCACCTCTTCCCTAGTAATCACAAATTTAATGCCCTATTCCAAATGAATGTGTTAATCCTTTATCTCCATCTTCTCCATCTCTGCTTTTTGTCTCATGGAAGGCCAGAACTTGCTTGTCCTTCTCAATGTGAAAGTGATATTTTAGACTTGGAACCATTTAGATAAATAATTGTGATTGTTCATAGTTTATGTCACCATGACTTCACTGCAACTCTGGGATGAAGGGCAAAAGAACTCGGCTGGGGCAGAGGGGATGCCCCGGCCTTGGGGCACCGGCACAAGCTGGACCTGGGGCTGAGCACCCTCCAGACCTGACAACTCTTCCCCCTCTTACGCATATGCATTCAGTTTTGTGTGTGGATGATTCACCTTCCTACTGTGTATGAGTTGAAAGCAAAAATTTTGTCTTTAAAATAATCCTTGAGATTTGGTAAATGGAGGCGCCAGGGAAGCTCTGTGTGAGCAGAAGTATGATTTAGCATCTGTTCTCCTTGTTAGAAAGTGCCCCGTTGTACTCAGGGTGCCAAGGATGATTTGGCAGGGGGGAAAGGTTTGACTCACCCAGGTGCCATCCCCATCAGCACGGAGCATTTACAAACCTGGCATCCTCTCTCTCCATCTCCAAATCACAGCACAGAGTGAAACGCAGTGATACGAAAGATTAGTCTTCATTCGGCAAAGTAATTGCCAAATTAAATGATGCCAGATGGAAAAACTGAAGGCCACGGTGTCAGGAGTCTGTCTTTAGCCCTGGGCTTTAGGAAGAGGTAAATACACAGATCTCAGCTGGGGTTGCAGGAGGTACGTGTCCGGCAGAAAGCCGGCACTCGGACTGTGCCGAATCGATACCTGCTATCGAAGGGAGCAGCGCACAGCGCTAGGACCAACCCAGTGTTATTAGAAAATGATATATTGCACATTAGGATGGATAATTCATGTCGCCTTCATCGGCTCAGACCGTCGTGAAAATCCATAAATCATTTTCTCGTTCATGTATCGCCTAAGTGCGATTTGTCACTCGGCATTAGCGGGAGGGCGGCCGCGGATCCCTGCCGCTTCCCAGGCACTGCTCGGAGACCCAAAATGGAGACCCGGCTGCGCTAGGAATCGCGGGGGCAGATCGGATCCCCGGGCTGCGGGCCCCCCTGGAAGGGCGGGAGGCGGCTCCCCCCGCGCCTATACACGTGTGTGGATATAAATATATGTGTGCGTTCCCGCGTGGCTGCTGCTGCCCCCCCGGATCACGCCGTCTCCGCAGGAGCCTCGCGTGGGTGTCGCGCCTCGAGCGCGCGTGGGGAGCGCCCCGAGCCCGGGGATGTGTCCCCCCCCACCTC
>LTAT01000368.1:0-10157 GCA_003286495.1 Chlorodrepanis virens | reverse complement strand
GGAAGAGGAGGAGGAGGAGGAAGAGGAAGAGGCGCTGCCCGGCGGGTCAGGGCGGGGAAGTCGCCGCCCGAAGATGGCGGCCGCGGCGGGGCCACACGCCGGGGCTGCGGCGGAGGCGCGGTTCATCAGCAGCGCCAAGGTGAGCAGCCCGCGGTCTGCCCTCCGTGAGGGTCCCTCCCTTCCCGCCCGGCCTGGGGGGCACAGCGAGTTGAAGCCCGCAGGGATGGAGGGCATGGAGGGATTCCCTCAGCTCCCGGGTATGACTCGGCTTCGGGCGCGTCCCTGACCCGCGGTCGTCCCTCGGCAGGGAAAGGGCTTGTTCGCCACCAGAAACATCCGCAAAGGGGAAACAGTCTTCGTGGAGAGGCCGGTGGTGTCATCCCAGTTCCTCTGGAATGCCCTGTACAACTACCGAGGTGAGCGGCTGGCGCTGGTGGCGTGTCCCCATCCCTGTCACCTGTCCCGGTGGGGTGAGCGCGGGGCCGCAGAGGTACCGCGGGAAGGGTTTGGGTTTGTCTTAGCGCCACTGTAAAGGTGGCCCTGCTGCCTTTTCTGCCTCTGCACTAAACTGTTGACAAGTTCAGGTGTCATCTGAGGGATGGTGATTTCCATCTGCTCTGGAGGAATGTGCCAGATGGAATGTGCTACCATAGAATGTTGGAATGGGTTGGGTTGGAAGGGGCCTTAAAGATCATATTCCACCCCTAGCATGGGCAGGGACGCCTTGCCCTAGCCCAGGTTGCTCCAAAACCCATCCCCTTTTTCCTCTCTGGTGTTGGTGCCAGTTGTGTTGCTTTGCCCTGGGTTCTGGTCCCTTTGCTTTTTGAAGGCTTTCTGGTGCCACCCCTCCATCCCTCCATCCATCCATCCATCCCTCCACCCACCCACTCCTCCTGTCACCCACAGCCTGTGATCACTGCCTGCGGGCGCTGGAGACGGCCGAGGAGAACGCCCAGCGCCTGCTGGGGAAGAGCTCCCTGGTGCTGCCTCATCCGGAGCAGTGCAGCATCAGGAAAGACCTGCACCAGCAGTGTCCCCGCTGCCAGGTACGGGGCTGCCAGGAGGGACTGTGCTCTCCTTGGGATCCTTGATCCCATCCAGCTGGGCTCTTGTGCTCTCTGCCTTTCCATGCCATGGGCCAAAGAGCCAGGGCTCTGTTGGTCAGGGAGGGGGCACAGCTGGCTCAGCTGGATCTAGGAGCCCCTTTTCCTGCTGCCACAGCCAATGCCAGCGCTGTCCCCTCGCTCTAGGTGACGTACTGCAGTGCAGAATGCAGGCAGGCAGCTCTGGAGCAGTACCACCAGGTCCTCTGCCTCGGCCCGTCCCGGGATGACCCCACACACCCCCTCAACAAGCTGCAGGAGGCATGGAGGTAGGGCCTGACCTGCCTGTGGCTCCATGGGCGAGGGAGGTGGCTCTCCTGGGCTGGCTCCTTGCTGTGCATCCAGGCACAAGGTGGCTGGAGGGTGGAGGTGGCCATGGGACGCTGCCCAGCTCTTTCTCCTGGTTGGGTGTTGTGACGTTGGCAGCCCAAGGGTTTGGACACACAGCTGAGTGAGCGCTCCTTATCTTTCTCCCACTGAAGAGCTACAAAGCTCTGAGCTATGCACATCCCTCACTCCTGCAGTTTTATGGTGCTCCTGCAGATCTCCAGCCTCTGGGAGATCCTCCTTGTAGCATCCCATGGGCCCATTTCTGTCCCTGCTTTCAAAAAAAAAAATGGTTCCAGAGGGGATAAGCAACATCCTTGACCCAAATCATGTCCCAAGCCCCAGCAGAGTGAGCAGGATGGAGGGAGATTGTATGGGTGGAGCAGGAAGGTGGGTGCAGGTTTCTCTCCACTGGGTCCCCACACAGCAGTGCTGCACTGACCACTTTGGTGTGCTGGATCAGTGCAGGCCTGACCACACCTATGGCAGCTGTTTCTGCCTCTCTCCAGCTTTTCATTCCCTGATCTGCTCATCTCTTCTCCATTTTAATCCCACAGAAACATGCATTACCCCCCAGAGACCTCCAGCATCATGCTGATGGCCAGGATGGTCGCCACCATCAAACAGGTACGGTGGTTGATTTTGTTATCCCACTGTGGATGTTATTCCCAAGGCTCTGTTTCCTTGGCCTGGCTTTCTCAGCATTTATTCTGACAATCCTCCCTCTCTCTGGGCTGGGGAGGAAGGTGGTGTTGGTGCAATGCCTCTGCTTGATTCTTTTGTCAGGCTAAAGACAAGGAGTGGTGGATCAAGGCTTTCTCCCAGTTCTGCAACAAGACAGCAAATGAAGAAGAGGAGATTGTGCACAAGCTGCTGGGGGACAAATTTAAGGCAAGACCCAGCAGCTCTTAAATCCTCGAGGCTTCCTTCTCCTGCCTGTGTCTGTGAGCCCACAGATGCAAAAGCCTCATTACAGCAGGGATAGGAAACACTGGAAACTGCAGGCTTAAAGGGAGGGCCCTGACAGTGAGGAAGTTGTTGCTTAGAGGGTTTTGGCCTTGTGATGCTTTCATGGGCTATGCTGCTCCTTCCTGTGGGGGAGATGTTCCTGCTGTGGGCTGGGACAGCGTGATATTTAGCTGCTGAGTGGGTGGCTTTTGCTGCTAAGATGGGTGGATTTCACGGCTGTGAGGGCAGCAGCCTCCAGCCATGCAGGGCAGGCCGGGGAGCTGGAGCCCTTCTGGAGCCTCTGGCCTGGGCTGGGCTCAGCCTCAGCCGGGGCTGGCACCCACAGCACCCCCACCCTGACCGTGCTCTGTGTCCTGCCAGGGCCAGCTGGAGCTGCTGCGGCTGCTCTTCACCGAAGCCCTTTATGATGACTATCTCAGCAGGGTGAGTGGATCTGCCTCCCAGATAGCCCAGGAGCGGTGGCCAGGGCTTCCCCTGGGACTCTGCTGGTTCCTTGCTTCCCTAAAGCTCTCTGAAGCATTGCAGAGCAAGGTGTTCATGCAGGCTGCTGGCCTCAGTTCCTTTGTCTGTCCCTTCTGCAGTGGTTCACTCCAGAAGGCTTTCGATCCCTCTTTGCCCTCGTCGGGACCAATGGCCAAGGCATAGGAACCAGGTAATGGCGCTTTGTGGGTGCTCCTTGCCAGGCAGTGCAGATGTGGAATGTGAATGCCTGGGTTTAAGAGATGGGGAGAGAGGGGCAGACTTCAAAAACCTTCATCTTGGCTGTGTCCAACCCTTCCACATCCCTCTGCCGCCCCTTGGCTGCTCTGAGCCGTCTTGGATCACCTCTGCAAGGTCTCACTGTGTGCTGACGGCACTATGGGAGTGTAAAACTATTCTGCTGTTTCTGACAGCACTGTGGCACTGTGACAGTGTCCCACTGCTCCCCAGGCACTGTGGCACTGTCCCACTGCTCCCCAAGCACTATGACAGTGTCCCACTGCTCCCCAGGCACTGTGGTACTGTCCCACTGCTCCCCAAGCACTGTGACAGGTCCCACTGCTCCCCAGGCACTGTGGCACTGTGTCACTGTCCCCCAGCTCCCTGAAGCCCTGTGGCACTGTCGCATGTCCCCTGTTCCCCAGCTCCCTGAGCCAGTGGGTGCACGCGTGCGATGCGCTGGACCTGCCCATGCTGCAGCGGGAGGAGCTGGACGCCTTCATCGACCAGCTCTACAAGGACATTGAGAAGGGTGAGGCTCTGGGAGTGCAGGGACAGGGCAGGCAGCCTCGGGGTGTGAATCTTTGTCCTCCATCCCCTCCCAATAGGAGGGAAAGGCTCTTGGGAAATCCCTCCGCAGCGCCCAGGCCGTGCTGGCTGTGGGTGTTCCCTGGTGATGGACATTCCTTCGTGCTTGTGTGGGGAAGAGCTGGAATGGGCCCTGCAGAGCTCTAACCCCTCTCTCTGTGCTGCAGAGTCGGGAGAGTTCCTCAACTGCGAGGGATCAGGGCTCTACGTGCTGCAGAGCTGCTGTAAGTAACACAAGGACTGGGAGGAAAACCACTAGTGAGGAGGGAAATGTCCCGTGCTAGGCTGGCTCACCTCTTTCTCTGGAGAAAGGGGTTTGTGCTTGCCATCTCTGGGATGGGATGGCATGGGATGGGATGGATGTGATGGGTACTGCTCTCAGTGTTCCCTGGCACTTTGCCCAGCAGTGGAATGGCCAGTCCTGCCTTGGATGCACTCAGATATGATGTGGTTCCAGGAGCCATTCAGGCATTTAGCAGAGATTGTATTGCCCGTAGGTAACCACAGCTGCATCCCCAATGCTGAGACATCCTTCCCAGAAAACAACTTCCTCCTGCATCTCACTGCTCTGGAGGACATCGAAGCAGGAGAGGTGAGACAGCAGGGCCTGGGTGGACCTGAGGTGACATCACACCTTGGCATCATCCCTGTGTCCCCTACATCCTCCACAGACCCCGGCCCCAAAACCTCCTGTGTCCTGCATCATCTTGGCAGAGGAATTCAATCCCCATCCCATGGAGGGGCTGCCAGACCCCCTGTTTCTGCCTGATTCTGAGAGGGACTGGGGCAAATCCTGCTGCTTTGGGATCATGGGGAGCGATTCTGAGCCCAGCCCATTTCTGTTTGCTGCCAGGAAATCTGCATCAGTTACTTAGACTGCTGTCAGAGGGAGCGGAGCAGACACAGCCGCAACAAGATACTCAGGTAGGGGCTGCCTGGAGCCACCTAGGGGGCACCTCACACCCCTTGACACCCCAAACATCCATCAGGGCAGCATCCCCACCCGGGGCTGTGTGTGCCTTGGGGTGTGGCTGTGCACGGGCTGCTGTGAACTTCAGTGGGCTCGTGGCAGGGGGTGTGTCGGCACGTGGTGCTTCTGGTGCTTTGAGCTCCTTGTAATGTCTTGTAGGATTTGGGTTCCCCCCTCTCTCTGCAGCTTACACCTGCAGACCCTTCCTTTTCCTTCCCTGTCTCTCAAGGGTAGGGGTTCCTGCTGGGAGTCACTGTCACCCTGTCCCATCACCCCCGTGGGGCTGAGAAATCCCCCTCTCCACCCAGGGTACCTTTACCCTGCCTGAGCCAGCAGCATGGAACCCCCAGACTCCTCTGGGTCTGACACATTTAGCCCCTTCCTGGCTGTTCTCTTCCCGACCCCTGGCCAGCAGCAGTGTGGAAGTGTAGCTGTCTCCACACCATGCCTCTGTCTCCTGCCTGCCCACCTGCCAGGGAGAACTACTTGTTTACCTGCTCGTGTCCCAAGTGCCTCGCGCAAGCCGACGACGCCGACGTGACGTCGGACGAAGAGGACGAGGGTGAAGGAGAGACGGACGATGCCGAGCTGGAGGATGAGATGACTGATGTGTGATCCTGGCCCCGGGCGAGAGGAGAGGGAAGGGATGGGACAGGAAGGGAAGGGCCTGGAGGCTCCTCTAAGAGGCAGCAGCTTTAATTTAGAACAGGGTTGTGTTGTGGGGTCGGGTGGGGCCGCGTGCCGAGGTGCCGGAGCGGGACAGCCGGGAGCCAGAGGCAGGCCCTGCTCCCGCCTGTCCGTGTTGTCCCTGTGCGTGTGTGTGTGTGTGTCAGGCTGTCCCTGTCCTCCCTGTGAGGACAAGCTGTGAGCCAGTGGCCCTCCAGCACATCCCAGTTCCCGGTGGGGCTGGCTGGTGCTTGCAGAGGAGGCTGGAGGAGAGTGGGATCCAGCCAGCCCCTGGGACACCACGCTGGTCACCTGTGAGGTGGCTCCGCTGTGTCTGTGCAGGCTGTGGATGCGGAGGAGCTTGTCCTTCCCACCCTGCAGGGACGAGGGGAATGTGTGTGTGTGTGTGTGTGTCCGTGTGTCTGTGCACGAGGGTACTATTTAATGTCTATATTAGCACTATCTACACACTATGGAGCTGGGGCCCTTATATATCCTCCATCCCTTGCCTTGGCTAGCAGTGAGGGGCAGGAGGATCTTGCAGGGGATGCCTCAGAATCCAGCAGGGAGAGCAGAGCTGACCCTGCAGACACCTCCTTCCCAGCTTGGCTCATCCTTCCCGTGACACAGAACTCCGGGCAGCGACTGCAGGAGCGTGTGGGGATGGAGAATGGCCAGGAGCTGACATGGGCTGGGGTGTCATCCCAAACCCAGAAGACATTTTGGGTTTTATAGGGAGGAGTTGTCCCTCCCTCCTCCTGGCCATGGGACGGGGATGTGCCCAGGGATGCAGCATGTGCTGGGTGCTTCCCTGCACCCAGTGCTTCCACACGGAGATGTGCCAGCACAGAATGGCCCCCCTGGATGTCCCCTTGTTATCCACCCCATGCTGCCATCCTCGGGGCCACACAGTGCTGTCCCTGTGTGCAGACCATGTGGCTGGAGGGACAATGGCTCCAAGACAGGAGCAGGTCAAGGATGCACCCAGGGTTTATTTCCTCCCTCCATGGATTTTGGGGAGCTGTGTTCCTGCCGTGTCCGTGGCAGCTGGATTGTGGGACTGAGGGTGGCACACCTGTGGCACTGCCAGCCCTGCCTCCCGCTGCTTGTCCCCAGCCATCCCGGGCCACATCCCCTTCAGTGTTCCTAATAAACCGAGACTGGTGACAGCTGGGGACCTGTGCTTTGTATTGCTGGGTGCTGAGTGCAGAGAGGGCTGTGAGCCAGGGGCTGCGGGGACATGGGGCTGGGGGAACAGACACCTGTGCAAGTGTGGGCTCTGGATTTGTGACCAGCCCACCCCTGCTGGAGGCTGTGCTGTCCCACGAGGCTCTGACCGAGCCCTGCCCCAGCTGAAGGAGGTACTTGGAGAATTTTACTAGGAAAAAATTTGAGGATGAGATTTATCCCTTCATCTGCTGACTGCTAGAAATAAGACAAACTTCCCCTTCTCTAAAACTTACTCAGACTTCATTAGCTCAGACAAAAATATACAGACATCAGGTGAGCCCTGCTGGTACAGACCAAGCCTGTATCGTTCTCCCCCATCCCTGCCAGTCCTGCATCCCTCCAAATCAGCAGCACAAGGTCAAATGTTTCCAGGGAAGTGCTGGCCTGCTCTGGGCCCTCACCTCCCTCCCACACAGTCACAGCTTGCAGCCAGGCTCAAGGTTTCCTCTGGCATTGGTGTTTGCCCTTGGCCACACACCGGTGCCAGCAGAAAGATTCCCTGTGGCTGAATCCAGTGGGATCTCTGGAGCATGTTGGGATCCTTTCCTCAAACCTGGTCCTTAGGGCAAGATCCTGGGATGCACCAGGAAGTCCTTGATCCGCCACAGCCTTCTGCTGCTACCAGAAGGTCCAGGGGGGCTGCATCATCTCGTAGGTGGGAATGCTGGTGACGTTGACAGGAATGGAGATGACGGCCCAGGGGAGCCCGTGCTGCTCCAGGGAGCGCCTGATCATGTACCTGGGGGATGGAGGGGTGGCAGCTGTTCCCAAGCTGCCAGGGCTGAGGGAGTGCAGCCAGACCCTAGCACAAACCACAACCCAGCTCCAACTCTGCCCATTAACCAGGACTGAACCCAACCCGATTAATTATTAAATTTCAGCAATTCCTCTCACTGGGGTCTGAGCCCCTTGGATTTCCTCTGTGATCCAGGTACATTACCCATCACTGCACCCCAGCTCCATCGCATTTCCTGCTGCATCCTAATCCAAGTGCATTTTCCCTCAGCGCCTTGTGACCCTGGTGCATTTCCCCTGTGTTCCCCTCGGTCTGGGTGCCTATCACCCCTCTCCTCTCCATGGTCCAGCAGCATCCCCTCGAGCACCCTAAATTAACAGAACCGAACCTCCCTGCTGTGCGGTTGTCACTCAGCTGTTTGTCAGCTGGCCCACCCCGGGATGGCAGCCTGGCACGTACCCGTCCCTGCCCAGCAGGGAGAGCTGGCCCACCCCGGGATGGCAGCCCGGCACGTACCCGTCCCTGCCCAGCAGGGAGAGCTGGCCCACCCCGGGATGGCAGCCTGGCACGTACCCGTCCCTGCCCAGCAGGAAGAGCGCGGGGATGTCGGCCGTGCGCCGGGAGCTGTCCTGGATCATCTCGATGTAGAAGCTGTCGTTGTCGTAGGCATTGTCAGCGATGATGACGGCTCGCCCGCCGTGCTCCTGGATCACTCGTGTCTTGGACAGGAACGAGCAGCCCCTGTGGCACAGAGGGACCACGCTGTCACCTGCCTGGGGTGGCCACAGGTGGCTCCAGAGTCTGCCCCTGCCAGAGCTGGCCTGGAGATACCCAAACTAGGGATTGTCTCCCTGATTCCACACCTCCTCCAAACCCTGCTCCTCTGAGTCTGTATTTTAGGCACAAGCCACCCACACTCCTAAAAAAAAGTGAAATAAAATCTTGCAATGGTTTGGGTTGGAAGAGATCTTAAAGCTCATCCAGTTCCACCCCCTGCCAGGGACACCTTCCACTGTCCCAGGCTGCTCCAAGCCCCAGTGTCCAACCTGGCCTTGGACACCTCCAGGGATATGAGGCATCCAGAACTTCCTTGGGCAACCTGTCACAGAGGAGAGTTCTTTGCCACTGTCTAATCTGAACCTACTCTTTCAATCTAAACCCAGACAGAGTTTTTTTACTACCTTGCCACAGGCTAAAAAACACAAGCAATTCTCCAGGGTAGGAACACCCTCGCATTTTCCTGGTTCATCTATGTGGAGAAAGCCTCAGGATGAATCTGGAGGTGATGGAGAGATGTGGCCAGGGCTCCTCTCCTGCCCAGCAGGGTCGCCCAGCAGCTGCCCTGATGCCAGACCTACCCCCTCTCCACCAAGGCGATCTGGTCCTGGATGAAGACCCCATTGTTGAGCTCTCCACAGGCCTCCGGTGGATCCGCTGGCACCAGGTGGATCTGGTCGTACCTTGTGTTCTCCGAGGAGACAGGCAGGGGTGAGCCAGGGGATGGAGCTGCTCCCCCTCCCCAGCCCTGCCCACCTGGGCTCTCCCACACCCTGCTCATCCCTCTGGGGGCTGCTTGGGGGAGATTTTGGGCTCCCACATTCAGGGACACTCAGAGCCAGGCCCAGGGCCAATCCCTGCCTCTGGAATCCTGCTGAAGCCAGGGATGTTTGTGGAAGAGCAATGAGCTCCATTTTAATCCAAACCCCAAACCACTGAGTCCCACCCAGGAGCAATATTGGGATGGAGGCACCCAAAGAGGCAAATTCAGTTTTTAATACTTACAAACACGCCACCGAAATCCTTGGCCGGAGTGGCAGTGAAGATGTAGCGGATGTCTCCGGGGCTCAGCACTTGGAAGTACAAATATTCATGGATGCGTAATCCTGGGGGTGAAAGGACAGAGCTGAGGCAAGGGAAACTAAAGGCTAAGTCCCTGAAAAAAGGGGAAAAGTCCCAGTTGTCACTCCTGAACCACGGGGGAGAGGACAGGCCCTCCAGCAATGCCAAATCCTGGCTCAGGACCCAAAACACCCCAAAGGTTTTGGGGTGTTCCAAGGGCAGATGGGGCAGTTCCCAGGGGCTGAGAGGGGATGGGGGCAAGAAAAGCACAGGGACTGGGGTGCTCAAGGGGAAGGGGAAAATGCTGCTGGACCATGGAGGGGAGAGGGGTGGTAGGCACCCAGACCGAGGGAAACATAGGGGAAACGCACCAGGATCACAAATGGGAGGGAAAATGCACTTGGATGAGGACACAGCAGGAAATGCAATGGAGCTGGGATGCAGTAATGGGAAATGTACCTGGATCAGAGGGGAAATCCAAGGGGCTCAGACCCCAGCGAGGGGAAATGCTGCTGGATTGGGGTGCTGGGTGGGGAAATGCAACTAGGTCGAGCTGCACCGGGGGAATTGCACCAGGATGGGGATGCAGGAGGGGAAATGCACCCACGTTGGGATGCAGGAAAGGAAACGCATCCGGATTGGGATGCAGGAGAGGAAATGCACCCGGATCGGGATGTGGGAGGAGAAACGCAATGAGGTGGGGGCGCACCGAGGGGAAATGCCCCCGCACTCCGATAGGGGTACAGGAGAGGAACCGCAACGGGGCCAGGCTGCCGGGAGGGGAAATACCCGGGGAGAGACACGGGAGGGGAAATACACCGGGATACAGACACGGGAGGAGAAATACACCGGGATACAGACACGGGAGGAGAAATACACCGGGAGAGAGACACGGGAGGGGAAATACACCGGGATCGCGGTGCGCCGAGCGGGGGGGCGGCCGGCCCGGGATGCCTGGGGTGTGTGCGCGGTCGGGGTGCGGGGTGCGGGGTGCGGGGTGCGGGGTGCGGGTGGTGGCGGCGCGGCCCGG
>LTAT01000367.1:52758-81229 GCA_003286495.1 Chlorodrepanis virens | reverse complement strand
GCCTCAGAGAAAAAGGAAAACAATATTATCTCATTTGCTTCTCCTGCGTTTTGCTGCTTTGGAATGTGGTTTGGACACTGTTTACCAACAGGTGCATGTTTCATTGGTTTCATGTGAATGGTTTTTACTTAATGACCAATCACCATCCAGCTGTGTTGAGGCTCTGGAGAGAGTCACAAGTTTTTCATTATTACCTTTTTAGCCTTCTCTCTGTATCCTTTCTGTATTCTTTAGTATAGTTTAGTACAGTATTCTTTAATGTAATATAGTATCATAAAATAATAAATTACCCTTCTGAGAACATGGAATCAGATTCATCATTTCCACCCTTTGATGGGGGTCTCAGAATGGTTCTCTGCCCACAGAGGACACCCTGGAGTTTAGGCCCAGATAAATCAGCCTTATTTATGTTAATTTATGCACATTTTCATGTGTGCTCAGGTTTTCTCCTGTATTATGCATACGGAGGCAAGCTGGAACTTCAACCCAGAGAGAGATTTGCTCTTGATTTTGGGGTGCCAGAGAGAAGTGCTGTGTTTACACTTTTCTGCACTGAGCTAGTAACTCAAACTGCACTCCAATGCTACTTGCCCTTGCATATGACTTGCAGCATGACTTGCTTACAGTGTTCTCTGCTATGCCATAAAAGCTACTTTTTCATGACTCCTTGAGTTGCTAAATACTGGAAATCCCAGGAAAGCTGATGAATAGTTTCTTACTGGAAGAACAGGAAAAGACAAAATGCTTCCTAACAATGAAGGTCTTCCATTCCATGAAACAAGCTTCAAACTCTATTAACAAATAAACCCAAAGAAAATTAAGGTTTCTCAGTCTCAGTTTCTCTCTCTCCCTTTCTCTTTTTCTCACAGACAATTTCTTTTATCATCACATGCACACATGCCTAAATCTGATTTTAAGAAAGATTTTTCTAGGGATAATGTAAGCAACATCACTCATCCATGACAAGACAGACAGATAATTTTCTCCTCTGAAGTGCAACTCCATCTGCAATATTTGTACCTGCTGGTTCACAAAAAAATGTTATTCTGACTTCCTTTTGTATGCAAAACTCCTTAGCTTGATTTAGTACTTTTTTAACAGGAAAGATATTCTGAGTGTTTACTAAATGTTCACACACTAAATTCAGTGTAAATTTGCCATTTATGCCTGAGTTCACAGAATATATTTATTCCTAGAAGCAACCAAAGACCTACTTGAACTGTTTTACTGTGTTTCATTCTGCACATTTAAAAAAAAAAGAATAAAAACCACACAAAAACATAGACCCCAAAAAAAAAGAAAAAAAACCCTAAACTCAAAATCTGTGATCATTATGTAATTAAAAAGACAATAAAAACCTACCAAAAACTTCCTGTGCATCTTATTGTACACTTGACAACCAAATTAATCTATTCAGATTCCATTTCAGAAAATTTTTCATTAACCATAGAAGCAGCATTTCCAGAGTACTATTTTACACACTGCTCTCATCTTGCTTCCAGTATTATAATACATAAAACAAAAGACAAAGCTGCAGAGAATATGAAAGCCTTTTCTCTCTGCATTACTGCTGACATCAAGTGTATTAATAGGAAGTAAATTACAAAGAAAGAAAAAATTGATAATTTTTGAAATGGAAATTATTCAAATCATTTGTGTTTGGAGCTCTAAAAATAGCTTACCGTGGAGCAAAAGAACAATTTAGTTGACTGACAAATATTTTGGGGCAAAATCTATTCTTCAAACCATATTCCAAATATGAGGAAAAACTAGGCAGAAGAGATCCTGTGGCTGAGCAAGGAAATCATAAGTCTAGAAAGCTTGAAAACAACATTATTTCAATTTCCCTTACAATGGGACTGTATGACTTATAAGTCTCCAGAAGAAAGGTTTATAATCTCTTATAAGGCACTCAGGCTATAAATAACAAGTCATGGAGCTAAGGGAGGAGTAGCAGGCATGAAAGAGAGTGCAGAGTTGGGGCTGGACATGGAGAGGATGGATGGATGGATGGATGGATGGATGGATGGATGGATGGATGGATGGATGGATGGATGGATGGATGGATGGATGGATGACTTCTCTCCTTCAGTCTAAACCAGTCTAAACATTCTAGGACCCCTCACTCCTGTGAAAATGTCCTAGTGCTTATCTACCTTACCTGGAGGAAGTTCTCCTGCCTAGGGGATCTTGGTTCTTTCCACACAAAGCAAAGCAAAAACAAACCCCAGCCTCACCTTACACAAGGCACTTACTCAGAGAATGGATCAATGCTCAGGCTGGGCACTCACTTGTGCCTGCACAGGAGAACCCTGCCCTTGTGTTTGCAATTATTTTGGTAGGAGAACATGATATAAATAAAATTTTAAGTGCAAACTTTTGTTTCAACTGTTTGAAAAACAGGTTTGGAACAGAAAGGGTTATGTTCTAAATATAAGATCTCAAAATGCATAACCTGAAACTTACTCTTAATTAAAATGGGTTCTGCTTTAACTGCTGTAACTACGTGGGTCATAACAAATGGCTTGTTATGTGATTTCCAACACATATCTGGTTACTGAGCTAAGAATTTAATACAGTTTTATGACAGGTCCACTGATTAGTACGAGAGCTTTGATGTCACTCACAGCAGAAGTGACCTGAAGTAAGAGTTATAAATCTCTCCACAGTGTGGTGACTTAATATAGGCAAAAGGAGCCTTAAGCTGCTTATATGATACTGGTTACAAAGACCAGAACAAAAGGCTTCATCTGTAAGATTATCTATATCATGCAGATAAACAACACAGCTGCCTGCTCTGCACACTACTTATCTTAAGGGCAGAGTTTAAGGACAAGGGAATTTAGATAGGATGTCCATTTTTAAATATGTGTCAACCTGCTCCCTCAAAGTGCCAATTAATCACATCTGGCAAACCACTTGTCCTCCTCAGCAAATAGTCAGGAGTGCTCACTCTAAAGGGGGTATTCAGCAAAAGGGGCATTAAGTGAGTGCCTTTTATACCAAGATAAGAAGCTTGGTTTTTCTGGGTTTCATTACTCAATTCATCCAGTTCAAGCCTATTTACCACTTCAGGAAATTCAGATGTCCACTAATGTCAGCCTCTGAAACCAGTGTTTCTTGATGGTCAGTTTTCTGTATGCCTGAAGTCAGAAAGAAGTAATTAGAGGATGGATTTAGCTTGGATTACCTTAGGGCAATAGAAGTTTGATACATTTCTTTTTAGTATCTTAAAATCATCCCGATCTGAATCACCACTGTAGATATAAAATGACATCATTATAAAGGTATAGATTCAATCCAGAATAAAAAGGCTCATAAAATTGAACTGGAGCAGTCAACTTTTAGCTCCTGATAGAGAATATTGTAGTGTTTGTTGTTTGTCCCTAATAGTTATTTCTGTCTTTAAGCTACTAACCTTGTAATTTTAGTGGTTGCAAATTTTTTGGTAGGGCTTAAAGTATCTTTCTTCAGGTAGATGTTCACTTTACACAGTGAAGTCATGACAGAGAAGTGTTGCTTCTCTTCCAACATTTTTGCCATGGAAACCCTTCCTACCACCATACCTTTCTCCACACCTATATCTGAACGTTGATATTAAAAATATTTTTCAGAATTTTCAGCATTTTGTCTTGGAATTTCAAGGCTCAGCTCTTTCAATTACTAACACATCATAGCATGAAATACAACAGTGCTACCAGAAATTATGTTTGCAAGATGCTGCTGGTCTGTGATGCAGTGTTGAGCTCAGTATTCAGGCTTCCTATCTAAATGTCTGTTTTCCAACCACAGCAAAACTCAATATTTGTAAATGAAATTCCTTTCCATGTGCACTGTGGACCTTGCCTATTGCTGCTGGGCACTTCACAAGGAAATACTGGATGAGATTGCTCAGCTTCCTGTGCTCTCCTCATCTGCACAACTGCTGTGTCACTTTGGCCAGTTCTAACCTTTATAGCTCTGACTGACCTCAGTTTCTAGTTTCTATAGCAGAGAAGTGCCAAGGGAGAATATAAGAACTGCTGAATTTAATTTATATAAAATGTGAGTTCTTAAATAACAATTTTTAGGCCTGTCCTGCAGCAGTGGAAAATAATGTTGCATAGTAGAAATTAAACCTTTATTCTCTCCTACTCTATCACCTCTCCACTCATATAGAGGACATAATTTTCTGCCCTGCTACCTAAAATATTCAGCATTTTTAGAAATAATGCATAAATCAAATGCTCTCCACTTTATTAGGCCAAAAGAGAGAAAGGTAATCTTGCATGCAAATAAGAAACTGGACTCACATCTGAACCTCAGTCCTCAAAGAGAAAAGAAATTCACAGGCCCCTTAGGTAGTGCAGAGAAAACATGACAACTTGCAATTGTTCCTGATCCAGTGCTCTTACCATACCTATGCATTTAATGGCTATTCACAATACAGCATTGCACAGACACAATACTGATGTTTTTCCTGCCCTCTTTTCTTCTCCTATGGCCAATTAATAGCTCCAGTTATTCAGACTTGACCGGTTTCAGATTAGCCATGCTACAACTACAATGAATTTTAGGCCTGGATATTCATGAAAGATAATTTAACAATAAATTTTCTTAATCACCTGAGCCTAAATGCAAGATATGTCTGCATCCTGTAGGAGCCATGAGCCTCAAACTATGTGCTATATTTGTACTAAGGAAAATCTTTGTCAGTTACAATAAAAGAAGTTAACTATCAAGTCTTTTACAAATATATAATTAATTTGAGTCTTAAAAGGGATGAAGAGACCTGTTTAGCAAAAAAAACAGGTTAAAACAGGGGAAGCACAGGCAAGATGAACCAACAGAGATTTGCAAAGAACAAATTATGTAAAATTGGCTCATTTTCTTCAGCAGCACAGTACCCAGCTATGTGGTTAGAGAGAAGCAATAAACATCATGTATCTTTCCTTCAAAACATGACATTATTTCACAGTACAATCTTTTAACCTAGGGAAACATGGTCTAGATTGAATGCTGTAATCTGGGTGTAGGAGTGGTTGGAGAGCACCTCCCAGAAGACTTGCCAAATGTACTCTGTCAGAATGGAAGCAAATATTAAATGCCTTCCCACAGGGCCCCAGCTTTCATACAGCTCTTTTCAATCCTTAATTAATGAAAGAAGATGAATGAAAATTAATTCTTCTGGGCAGAATTAGGGAAAACATGAAGACAGGAAGGACCACACTGAAAACTGGGACTAGCCATCAAAGAGATCTCAAAAAAATAGTAGAGAAATGCTCCAGAAGCAGCTCAGGGGGCAGAGGTACAAGTTACTATACTTAGGAACAACCAGCTACAGATGTACCAAGCAGGGAACAGCCAAGCAGACAGCACTCCTCCAGCAAAGGCCCTGAAGGTAACGTGGTGTTACATGCTCAAGCAAAATGGACAGTGTCATGTCTTCATGAGACAGGCAGATGTCACCATGGCATGCATAAATACAAGTCAAACCTGAAAAATGCATGAAGCAATCCTCCTGCTCTGCCCAGTGCCTGCAAGACCTCAGCAGGATACTGAGCCTGCCTCCATCACTTGGGTTTGGTAAAAAGGACAAAACAGCAGAGCAAACCCCAAGGGAAAGAAAGGTTGTGAGGGGTGTGAAGAGCTGCAGAGCACTTCTGAAACAGCCAGGGCTTCATTCTCTAGGGAAAGGGGGTGGAAAGGAGTATCCGGGGAAACAGCGCTATCTCCCACCTCTGGTGGGTGAAATGCTTTACTGAAAAGAAAGGAACAATTTCTTCTCAATGCCTGTGCCAGATACAGAGAAAATTAAAGGGTTGCCTCACTTGCCCATCCGCAGTCACTTTTTAAATATTTTGGATAGTGAGCAATAAGCTTGGTCAATCATCTGTCAAAAAGTGACACTAATATAGTAGATCCCACTTTGATTAAGGAAGACATTTCTGAAGGTGCCTCTCAGCTAGATGTTTTTATAACAGAAGAGAGACACATACTGCCTAGGGTTTATCTGTAACATATATAATTCATTACTGAAAAACTAATCTTCAAAGGATTGGATGACACCAGCCAATTTTTTGCAGTCAAATAGGATTGACTCATATTATAACCTTTGCTTATAACAAAGACAAAAAAGGGTATGAAAAAGCTCTGTATTATGAGTAGGTATTTATGCAAAATTACATTCATTATTATTTTCATTTGCTAATTGTTAAAGTAGTCTGGTAAAAAGACACTAAGAGTAGGCACAAGTATTAAGATGGGTGTTTAACCTCAAAGAGATACTGTGTAAACAGGTGCATTGTAAATATTTAAAATTCTATGAGTAAGCCTCACATTAATCCTTATTAGCAGACTTTGTGTGCGTAGAACAAGAATATTACCCACACTCCTTCCATAATCAATGTCCTGTGAGAAAGGATGTTGATAAGCCCAACCTCAGAAAGAAAAACCAAGCATGTAATCTTTTTCTGCCTGTTTCTGCAGTGTGGGTCACTGGGTTACATGCTGGAAGCTGAACTGGAATTAGTTGTTTTATTTATGAATACTATGTACATATAATTTCATTGCTGTGGTACAGTGAAAAATGCAAACTATTAAAGAATCCTGTGTTCCAGGTTTACAATAAGCATCTCAGGTGGCTGGAGGGGAGATCCCATAACAATCACCACAGAGGTCTGCAGATGTGATTTTTCCATGCCTTTTTTAAAATATGTAAATAGAAACACCAATATTTTAAGGTTCTTAAACTTTATTCTGCTTGTACGTGAGAGATTTACCCATTTGTAAAATTGTTACATTTGTTACAAGATTCATTTTCCAGAAGGAATTCTGAATTAAATAGTTTAATGCATAAAGTTATAACTTTTTGGTTTTTTTCTTTTTTTTTGACAAAGGCAAATATAGTGGTTAACTGGTTAGTTCTCTTAGGTAAACACGCCTCTACTGTTCATACAAGCTTAATTCAGATATTGAAAAACAGCATAGGGCCATGCTTCTGCTAAGAAAACCTGCTTATATTATTGCTGAGACACCAAAATAGCTTTTCATCCCAAGGCTTGGAAAAAAAATAGTCCTAGTGCTCACCAAGCCTCTCTATGACTCCCTCTCCCAGAAGAACACGGGAGAGGAGATAAGATGGAAAACAACCAGTAGTTAGTTTTGGTCCATACTGTACAAAAAAGGCATGGACAGGCTGGTGAGGATGCAGAGAAGGCTGTCAGAAATGAGTATTTTAATGTCCCTTAAAGAATCACTGCAGAGGTATCAACAAAACCAGGTTTAGTATAAGAGCAACAGGACTGGGAAGTCTGCCTTGTGAGGAAAGGCTGTGAGAGTCAGGTTTTCTCAGCCTTGAGAAAAGAAGGCTTGGGGAAGACCTTATCACCAAGTACCAGTATTTAAATGCTGTCTACAAAGAAAAGATGGAGAATCCCATTTTCAAAAAGTTAATCAGTCACTAGAATAATCTCAGGGAAGTGCTGGAATCCCCAGTGTTGGACACTCTTAAGATTCAGCTGGACAGAGAGCTGGGCCATCTCATTTTGACCATGTTTTTGCCGAGAAAATTTGGAGCAGGTGATCCTTCCCTTCCATAATCTATGATTCTGTGATTTTCCCACCCCTACTGGTAAGTGCTAAAAAAAGAGAAAAACATAAAAAAGCCCAGGCTAATTTAAGGAATCTCTGCCACAGAGACAGTTTAATGGCACTGTATGAGCTAATAATGCACAATTCCTGTTTATAGTGCATTTAAGCTCTAGCTAGTGATTGACTTTTATTTAACCTGATAGATTTCCCATTAATGACAAACTTTCAAAGGTAGCTTTAAGAAATAAGAATACATAAATTTTTCAATGCAATCTAACGGCTTGCAAGTGAGCAGGTGGTTATGAACCCTCTGTGGTGGTCTGCTTCTGATCTTGGATTAAAAAATTCCTGGGTTATTTAGCTCACACTTCCTCCCAGGTAGCGTTCAAAGGTATCTGACAGCACATGCCTTTTGTGCCTCATGCATTATGCACAGTCCTCTTGACTCTCCATTACTTCATGGAGCTCTAGGAATTGCCTTTTTCTCTCATGGCCCCTCTGCTTTCCTGCTCATCTCTCCCAGTGAGAGATTGCCCTGGTGCCTTTGCCAGGGCAATCCCAGGAGTCATCCATCCACTCAATAATATCTCAAGGGGGTCTCAAGCACCAAAAGAAGGCAAAGCTGAGAGGTCTCAATCAAATGAGAAAGAATACGTTTTACTGAGCAGCACTTCAGGGCTGCAGAACTATTACCATGATTTTATCTGGAGTATTTACAAATGGACAGCTCTTTGATGTGCACTGATGAACACATGTCACAGCCAGCAAGCAGAAAACTGTGTAGGTAAATTATATTAACTGTTTGACCCACTAGGTCAATCCATTACCACGCACAAAAGGAAGGTGATAATAGTTGTGGATAAAGTGAAAAATCCAGTTTGCTGGGTATGACAACAGACCATGTCTTTGAGATGCTTTGTTTTCAATTCATAGGCAGAATGACTGCTCAATATTTGTTCAAAGATATTTAATTTAAACAAAATGATCCATGAGCCATAAGGGTTTCCAGTAGGAAAATACCTACAATTTACTTAAAAATCAGCATATTTAGAATCCAGCCTATTTTCTTGGTTTGTTTTGGGTTGTTTGGTTTTGGTTTTTTTAATGGTATGGCTAGAAATATATATTTTTTGAGAGTTTAGTGCTTTCTAATTATGAAAGTGGGTTTTTCCCAAATTCATTAAGGCATATTTCCTATATGAATCCCAGTGACTGCCTGCCAAAAGAAGACAAGCTGCTTTTGTTTCTTATCCACATTAGCACCTAAAATAGATGCTGATGAACTCTGTATGGAACACAGACACTGCGCTCTCAGTCTTGCTCAGTATTTGCACCATCTCATCGTGCAACTTGGCTGGCATCACATAAAATTCTCCATACCTAAATAATTGTTTTATTCAAATCAGAGTGAAGTCATCATAATTCTTTCTGCTATCTTCAATGAACCTTGGATCTGGCAGGGATGAGCCAGCTGAATGATATTAATTGATGAAAACAGAAGAATGAAGGGAAGAACAAGTGCTGACTTGTACACTGTACATCACTTACACTGAGAATCAGATTATTGAGGCAACAAGGGAAATTGAGACAGAAAAAATATTAGAAATCTGGATATTAAAATAGAGGATACTCCTGCCAAGCCACAGTCTAAATCAGAGAAAGTCATAATAAGTAATTTGTAATGCTTCATATCCCATAAAAAATCCCAACTTTATTATCAGGGATGGTTTTGCTATGGTATCCTCATGACATATCATTCTTCCCATAATAAAAAAATAATTTGTGAGCTTCTGAAACAATTGTCAACAACTGGGAGCTACTTCTAAAGTGAATTATCTGGCACACTGGACTTTATGTCAGATCTCATTCTCACAGAGACAGTTGGATATCACAACTTTAAAGACTGCTTGCCTAAGTGCCATCCATGTACCTCAGTGTTTTAACATGCACAAACTGTAGGTTTAAGCTGTCAAAGGAAAGACTCAGGCTGAAGAAGTAAGTAATTATCAAAAGGAGTAATAATTATCAAATAAAGCATGAGGAAAACTAGATAAGGGGAAAACATAGCCATGATATTCACGTGGAGTTTTGGTCTTTGTTTTAAAATTCTTCATAACAAGAAACCAGGCTAACACAAGCAGAACAAAATCCCAGCATTCTTAAATTAAAGAAGATGCATTAAATGGGAAAGGAGAAAGCAGACAACAACAAACAATATTAGAAACAGAGGCTTTAGCAAAATACCAAAGGAAGAAAAAAGGAAGGAAAGATAATCTCAGCAAAGAAAACACACTTCAAAACAGCTTTTATGGCATATATTGTGGTTAGAAAATATTTTCATAATTTACTGGTAGGTGGGGGCTCCTTCAGGACAGCAAATGAAATCATCAGTTTGACATTAATTTCTAGAGTAAGATTGAGGCAAAAAGAACAAAGAGCTGCATGTACAGAGGACACCAGGAAGGAATACAAAAAATGTTTTCCTACCATAGGAATAACCAGTACTGACATAATCTGTCTGAGTCTACTACATTTGATTTCAGAAGAATTTGTAAAATTTAAAAAAGTAAAGAGGCACAAGAATAACACTAGAAGTCACATTTAGTTTTTAAAAATCACTGGTAAATCAGAGTCTATGTATTCCATCTTTTCAAACAAAAAGTTATAAACTAACTTGAACTGTAAATAACTTGTCTGTAGAGTATTGATTTGATTACAGAGGGATGTACAATCTCCCAGAGACTGATGCAGCAGAAGCCAGACATGACAAATTCAGACGGGGTGGCAATTGTTAATCTAGACAAAAAAAGCAATTTTTTAAAATGCAGATTTATGACTGAGGTTAATTAATAGTAGAATCTGCACCTTTTCCAGCTTTTGTGGGATAGGGGAAAAAAACTGATATTTGCAGCCAAGAATTCATTGTTATTCTAAACTTTAATGTGCCTATTTAAAGACTTACTACTCCAGTTACAATACTAATGCTGATTGTTCAGACTATATTATTATGCAAAAAGCCTCATTAATAGGACATTCTAATTTTTTTATCTGTGCACTTTGTATATCTAGGCTTTCACATGTGTTATGCTACCCCTTCCCCTGATTGTCCAGATCCTAAAGTCAGAGATGAGAACTCTTGCAAGAGGAAGAGGTGGGCAAGCTGGGATCAGAGGTAAGCCTTCTACACCACAAGGAGTGGGATGCTGACAGTGGTTTTCTCCTTCTCCCAGCTCTAAGGTCTGCATCACTTTGATTCTGATTGGTTTTAATCCATTGTGTACCTTGATCTGCATTAATCTACACTCCCTCAAGATATCCCCATATACTGTGGCACACACAATGTGTGCTGCACATTCCAGACATTTGCTCTTCCCACTGTTTTGCCCTGTAACTGATTTTATGTGACTTCCAAGGCTAGGTTTCTTGGCAACCTTGGCAATTTGTTTGTTGCATCTTTATAATATCTCCTGTCATCCCAAGGCTGTGCCTTTTAAGGAAGGCCTTTGCTAGCATCCTTTGCCTGTTTCTCCTCAGCTCCATATTATTTTTTTGAGGGGTCAGAGGTATTTCACTCTACAAAGAACAACATATTACTGGTTATTACTTACCAATATGCAACAAAATTATTGTAACACTGCACCACACAATTACTAACCTAAAGAAAAACAAGTTAGGAAATATTCAACTGCTCATCAAACAAAAAAAAAGCTAAACTCCATCTTTAGGCAAGCCAAAGAAGGGCAGCCAAAGCAAGCCTGGCCGGGCTCAGCTTGGGTTATTTGCAGGGCTAATGCAACATCTGTGTCTTTTGGCTAGCAGTGGCAAAACCAAATTAACTGCACCACAGTTACCAAACAACTGACCTACAATATAGGGAACTCTTCAAAGCTTCATTTAAATCTGAAATTATATATAAGCTGGTTTAAATTGGAACTAATTGGAGAATGTAATGGCTACTGCTACACACGTAGTAAGTTTAGGTGACTGTTATGTTTGCTTTCTGGATTTATAGTCTCCAACTGAAAGTTTACAGTGTCCTGTGTCTTGAAGACCTAATTAACTCCTCCCCAGGATTTTTATTTGTAAAACACTGCTGGTTGAATGCAATATGCTTAATCTTTCCGATATCAATATTTCACCTTAGGATTGCACGCACTATTTGACATACCAGAAATTAGCAGCAGTATAATTTTCTTGAACTTTGCATTCAAAGCTCCAGCTTTGTCCAGGATAAAAAAAGGACCAAAAGTTTTAAGAATTGTAACATAGCTTTGAAAGCAGAAGAGTAACTTTTTGGATTTTTTCCCAGTGGTCAGAGATCTTAAGGACCTGGAAGAAAAGGTGATGTGATAGACAAATCATCTGTTCACACCTAAAGTTCAAACCAAGACCAAACAGATGGAAAAAAGCAGGTTTTGGGTCACTAACTTTCTGCAGAAGGACAACTGTTCTTGCATGTATGGGTTCTTTTCACTACATTTTATTTCTCTACTTATTCTACACCTGTTCCCCTATGTACTGGCTGCTATGCTGCAGCCTGCCCTTCAGCTGATAGGCGATACCTTCTGGGGTTTTGTAAAGAACTTCTGGACCAGGTGGCATTGCAGAAGTAATTCTACACCAGGGACAGATTCCTCTTTTTTTTCTGTTCTCATTTGTATTTGCTGCTGGATGACCTGCTAACCTCTTCTAAGCATAGGCATGGCTCTGAGCTACACTCAGCTTTTTCACCAGCCAGAAAGGTTTATTTACTAAGGAGACTCAAGGATGTGTTTAAAGCTAGGTTTATGCAAAAGATAAACTAAGCTGTTCTCTCTTAGCACTGAACCTGGGGAAGGGGAGTGCTACATTTAGTTGGTCTGGAACATTAGGTCAATGCAAATAAGTGTATTAAAAACTATCATATTTACAAGAGCTGAATCATTCAGTAATCACATTACTATGAAATGTATTGAAGTATTGGTAAAAAAGGCTACAACATTGGTAGTGTGACTCTAGTTCTGATGTACATTACCAATAAATTAATAACTGCCTGGATAGCACAAAAGGCTCAAAACTTGTTTCTTAAGCACAACAGAAGTAAACTAATGAAATGTTACCTTCTTAATATACACTTGGTGCTATTCATACTGCTCCAAAAGTATCTGTACCAACATATCTTAATAATATCCATCAATTATAAGAAGCACTACTGCCTCCCAGAGGGCAGGAGTTTCTTGGATATCTTTATCTGAAACAGTTTCCTGCATGGCAGCAGCTTTCCCACCAGGAGTCCTTTTTAGTATTTCTCTTGTCAGGGATCTTCCTTTGCCTTTGATGAGATCTCCCAGGCATGTCAAATGCTGTTACTTCAGGACCGTTCTAGCCACTGACTTATCAACTACAGTGCCTTCACCCTATGACTGCCAAAGTTAAACCAGCTCCTCAGTGTGTCGAACAAGTTTATTATTTTACCTTTCGATGACTTACTTCCACAGGCTTCTTGCTAAAAATCTTTCCTTGGCCTACCAGCTATTCCTCTTGTTATATATACTAGTGTTAATAAAATTCATTAGTTATTCACAATGCTTTCCTCATTAATGAAATATTACAGCATTGATGTTTCTGGTCTAATGCTTGGTTAAGCAATTTCCAGGATTCTAATTAGTCTGCTATAAAATTGAATACATGTAACATAAAAAGAGCTAAATTACTATTATCTAGGAATTTTGAAATTAAATCCGAAAAAGGACTGCATTCACAATGGTTTTTAGCACATTTAACCACTGATGTTATATGGCCTTCAAGTTATTTTTTTTTTAAATACTGAAAAAAAAAAAAAGTATTACAAGTTTTTGGCTTCTGTTGTGTTAATGATTTAAGGTGAAATAGTTCTTAGTTTTACTTGAATCAGATGCACTGAATTTTTGTAAATACAAAAGTAAATATTGTGGCAGGCTGACAGCTAAACAAGCCTTAATTCTTCCTGTGCTTTGCCCAGAGCACAATATATTCAAATCATTGTTGCTAGAGTGAATGAAGAATTCTTATTGCCAGTGTTTTATCCCTGTGCACAGACATACACACACACTGCACCCACCAAAACAGCAAACAGCAATGCTGTTAAGACAGCACAAATTGCTGACATGCCAGAACCTGGGAATTCCTCTTCTTCAGACCCACCTAACCATGAAATCATACACATATTTGAAAGACTTTCCAAGTCCAGAATAGGTTTTTGGAAGAAATTATGGAAGAAAAGGATGGAAATATTCAGATACTGTAATTGTAATATTCCTCAGTAATCTCTCTTCTCCACACCAAGAATTTTGCCCTTTTCAAAAAGGCAGGGAGTACTGAAATTCCATAGGAGATTTGGACAACTGTTAGGAGCCAACTGCAAGAGAAGCCTTGGTCATTGGTGAAGGGAAGGAGACCTTGCCATCCAGAGCACTATGGACTACATGAAGGAAAGAATAGCTTTATGTAGAAATTTTATTAAATGCATAATAAAATAATACAGAATCATAGAATAATTTAGATTGAAAAAATATTTTTTTGAGTTCCTAGACTCAAACTGTTCACCCAACACTGCCAAGTCCACTGGTAAAGGACCCAAAATGTTCCCAAGGTCCACACCTATCTATCTTTTAAATACTTCCAGGAATGGTGACTCCACAACTTCCCTGGGCAGATTGTTCTAGTGCCTGAAAAGTCCTTCCGTGAAGATTTTTTTTCCCTAGTGCCCAGCCTATATCTCTCCTGGCATGTCCTGATGACATTTACAACAAATTAATGAAAATGCACCCTTATGTTCCACTTAAAATATCTTTTGAGACCATGTCACACACTCTCGGTTTCACAGAAAATAAACATACAGTCAAAGACTTGTCTGAAAAAGTTCCTAAAGGTATGCATCCCTAGGAGTCTTTGGGGTTCATTCTTACATTTTGAAGACCTCTAGGAGTCTTTGGGGTTCATTCTTACATTTTGAAGACCTCTGCCCAAAATAAATCACATTGTGTTCAGATACCTTGTAAATGTCCATTTACCCAGCTTACCTTCTAATTTTACTTTTCACTATAATGTTAATTACTTCATTAGCAATTACTGGTTGCATTCCTTCTTAATAGCTCACAGGGCACCTAAGTATTTGCTGTTTTCAGATGCTGTTTTCCACAACAATACCCTTTGAAATCTGTGTAAATGCTGCCTTTGCATGATATGAGGAGAAGAAGATATCATGCCATTCTGAGTAGATTCCTTTAACTGCTGTTGCAGTCTGTAGATGACACCTGTTTTTCTCTTATCCACTTCAAAATATTTTGTGCTTTACCATTCATCTCTCAAAATTATTTTTTTTTTTCCATTTAGTCTCACACCAACAAACTCCAATAAAATGTTAAGCTGAACACTGCCATTGCTTTAGCCAACAAGGATGATCCCAACTCCTCATGATGTAGTCCTGCATATGCTCTGACAATATCAATCACACAAACAAAAAGAAGTTTCACTCTTCTGAGGTCACAAACCTTGTTGCCAAAGCTTTCAGTACTGATGTTATGAACTTCTTACCTCTAGCTGGTGCCAAAGATGAGACCAGATTTCCCTTTTGTACAAGGTACCCTCACAGGAATGCCATGACTCTTTAGTGCCACAGATTACTAACATTTCTGCAGAAGTGATCATGGTTTTGGCTCAGTGGATGCCTAGGTGCAATGCTGATACCAGTTCCATTTAACAGTGTTTGACAGGAACTAAGCCCGAGGATGAATCAAAGTTGACGTATTTAGAACAAAGCTGTGGAGCACTTGACTAAGCCAATAAATAGTTCCAGATGGGACTTGTCCTGTCATTAGTGATGAGGACACTGGGGGCAGTTTCTGTGGCAGTTACCTTTAGCTAAGGATATTTGGCATTTACAAGGAATAGCAAATACTTTTTATAAGTTAGTTAGTTTTTTTTCTTTTCTTTTTGTGACAATTTTATCTCACTCCCCCCAAAATGTCAATTGCTATACTAAACCCCAGCATAGATCTGGTGGAGAGTCATTAAATACAAAATAAACGTAATTCAAAAGTTTAACTCAAAGAATTTGTGGAACATGTTTGGGAGACATGGATTTAAAAGAAACAGGATTATGGCCACTCAGACTACACATTGAGGGCACTTCCCTAGACACTAAAAAAACTCCAAAAAACTAATCATCCTACTGGAACTCTGAAGAGTCCAGGAAAACTTAACCAACTGCCAACTGGTAACAGGTATTTTAATATTTTTAGGCAATTTGTGTGATAAATATAACTAGCAAGCACTTAACCAGAGTTCTAGAATGCCTTGCTCTTATATTCTTTCCCTTCAAGAGAAATTGACCACCTTTAAGCCCTGGCAGAGAACAACAGAATATACAGAAGCCACATTCTATTTGGGAAATTGCATGTTAGCACTTCTCCTACATTATATAAATAAGTAGTGTAAGAAGTATAAATAAGTACACATAAAAAGTATAATTTAAGGCTTTCTAACAATTTACTTTTTAACTTACATGTTGAGTAACAGGCAGAAGAGGTAGAAGTGCAAATATCTTGATGTGGGGGGAATGTTACTGAAAATTTTCCATATACCATAGTTATTACCATGGGCAAGTCATTGCTACCAAATGCCAAGAAAACATCATTCTTCTGCCTTGGCTCTCTCTTTAGTTTAGTACTCTGCTTTTGAAAAGCAGGCATTTTGGGTGCTACGAGTTTACTGGTTTGACTTTCTCATCTAGATCCTGTGCTGCATATTATGATGCATTCAACACAGTGCAACTTCTGAAAATAATGACATTTTGCAGGACATAAGAAAAACATTCTTTGTTTTCAACATCTTCTTGTGCTGATTATGAAATCTGTATTCAGATGGGCAGCCTTTTGCACAAACATTTCCTTTTACCTAATTCATATTAATCTGCATTCCACATGCAGTCTCACTACAATATCACCAAAATTCCCTTTTTCCTCTCTGCCCCTGAGAGAGATTATTATTAATATCACTTTTATTGTTATTGTCATTGTTTTGTCCCTTCCCAAATTCCAAATTAAGTACAGAGAGCATGAAAAACACATCTTTTAGATTTTGAGTTACACTGAAGAATAATGCAGCTTATATAAAATCATGTAGTTCATATTCCAAACAGTCTTCGCCATGATTCTCCTCAGTGTTCTTTTATCTTTCTTCATCTTAGAATCACAGAATCATTAAAGTGGGAAAAGAACTGCAAGGTCAAGTCCAACCTTCAAACATGTACCGCCATGCCAACTAAAAAGGATCAAAAAAAAGGACCATATTCATGTTTTGAACACTTTCAGGGATGGTTGACACGCCACATCCCTAGGGAGCTTGTTCCAGTGTTCCCTGTGTGAGTCCCACCAGAACTGTATCTGGTTTTCAGCTTTGACTTACAAAATGTCACCAGAACAAATGTAAAAGTAAAAAAAGATGTGCTTTTTTCACCCTACTTGAAATGTCTATCAAGCTTTATAGGGTCATGGAGTGGTTTGGGTTGGAATGGACCTTAAAGATGATTTAGTCCCAACCTCCCTTACCATGGGCAGAGATACATTCCAGCAGACCAGGTTGCTCAGAGCTCCATCCAACCTGGCCTTGAGCACTTCAAGAGATGGGGCATCCACAAATCTTGGCAATCTGTTCCAGGCCTCACCATCCACACAGTAAAGATTTTTTTCCTATTACCTAGACTAAAACTTACTCTCTAGTGCTGGTACCCACCAGTGACACAATAAGCTTTGTTACAACCATGTCTATGTGCAAGCCCTAGCAGAATGCAGACAGACCAAAACCAAAGTTTGAAGAAGCATCATGTAAAGAAATCTTGCTCTAAACATCTGTGTCCCGTGAATTTAGGACTACATGGACACTGAGTGAGAAGAGACTTACACTACCTCACAAGAAGAGTCTTGAAAACTACTGAATTAGATCCCTCTAAAACACTAGTAGCTATTGATTCATATAAAAGGACCGTGTAGGATGCACACAGTAGGATGTGATTCTTCCCAACCCTGTTTCTTGTTTTCTTCTTCTCTACCACAACAACTGGAGCTACAACAGAGGTCTTGCTTGAAGTACAAAATTTTCCAGTTTGTGAACACTGGAAAAGAATAACATAAGAAATGTCACATAATTTTCTACCAGTCGATGATTTCTCCTGAGAGCATAGACTTTGTTCAATCTGGCTGAATCTTTTACTACTTCAGGGACAGGACAGAGAAAACAAGGCTGCTGAAGGAAGAAATAATTATCTATCGTGTTTTAGGGTAGAATGCTAAAAACTCTCTTTTTCAATTTGACAAGCTTCATATAGCAGGATCTTTTTAACCAGCTATTCTCTTACACTTGCTGAGCACATGCAGCATAGTACAGATCCTGAGGTTTCTGCAGTTGTGGGAATTTCAGTCAGGGGAGGAGTCTGAAGAAAGTTGTCCTGAGACCAGAACCAAATACACTTTGATGGTAATAGCTTTAGTAAGATTTTATTTGAGCTTGACCTGTTAAGGTCAAGATGGCTTTTCTATAAGGCCCCCTCCTGACGTATTTTCAAAATACTTTTACCTACTCAGAAGTATGCTTTGGTAATTACAAATCTGAGGATGTCTCAGCTTCAAATGAATCCAGCTTTCCCTACTGAGCTGAAATATTATCTCCATTAGACAAGTTTTCAGCATCAGAATATAATATTCTTCCAATTAAATTGAAATGTGTTATATAGCACATAATAATTTGGGGACTAAAAGTGTGAATACTTTTAAATGTGGCATACAATTTCCTAATGCAGGATACTTTTCAAATACTATCTCCTGCTGAAAGAGTTCATTGTATCAAAAAGTAGAAACCTGTCAATAATACCCATATGTCCCATAAAATGTTTTCATTTCTTTCATGGTACGTTATGCTTCATCAGTTTCCTTAATCCTAGCTGCAGTTCACGTTGCTGTGCTGAACCAGCTCACTGAGCAGTAATTTATCTCTTGACTGTGGCATAACAGCCACAAATACAGGTTATTCTGGGAGCGAGGATTTGCATTGCTTAAACTGTATTTTTAAAATCATTTTCAAATGAGATTAATTCATGATAGGGAAAATTTTCCTCTATTTTTGGATCTGGTTTCCAAGACACTAGAGGCTGTCTTGAGTGTTTTGTTTGGTATCAAGCAGAATCTTTATTTGGGGATTAGGGATTTCTGTAAAAACGAAATGATACCGCAAGAGAAATGAGAAGATGTTTCCCCCATTTACTTTAATACCTATTTAAAATTGGCATTGGAAAGATAATGACAGATTGCATTTTAGCTGAATTTTTCAGCTGTGCACTAGATGACTTGTATTTTTCAATTAGGTTGGCTGCTTTAGCATGGTGGGAGATTACTTCTCCTGCATGCTGAAAAGTTATTAACAATTAAAATGGAGGGGGGAGCAAGTAGCAGAGGATTATTGCAGTCTTCTTTGCCAAATGACTGGGATTTCTCTTTGCAAGGATATTGTTTTAATGTTTGCTGCTGAGTACGGTAGGCATTGAATAGATATAATTATGACGAGAAAAAATATTTTTTACAAATGTAAATATTTACATAACAGTGGTTCTTGAATAGCTTGGCCTCACACATCAGAAGGAAGCAAAGTTTTCTTCAGGCACAGCACGGTGTGAAATGCATTTCTCAGGCTTTCAAGGCCCACATGTAGTAAACAACACTTTTCTTCCTGCCTCTTTTCCCAAAGTAGAGATGAAAAACAAGGGATGCAGAAGTGTCTCCTCTCCAGCACTGGAGAAACAGGTTGCTGCAGGGGGACGTGGGCGACCCTACAGCCTCAGCCATCTGCTTGGACACACTTTTCTCCTCCTCTCCTTTGGACAAACCCCACCTAAGTTCCTTTGGCTACGTCTCTGCATCACTGAGATACTCCTGGCAGCTTTCTTACAAATTATTATTGATTTTGTCAATGGTAATAAAGTTCAGAATAATAATAGCAAACCCTCACTTTAGGCACTATGCAGTTAACCTGACTCTGTTCTCCAAATTGCCCTCCTGAGAAAGCAGTCAGAGATATTGCAGAAATCAGTGTGATCCTGCAACTTTTATGTTCTCCCAAAACAACTCCTTAGCTCTGTTTTATCTCCCCTTTTGATTACTGAAGTACTTTTGACTGCAGAGATATTCTACATTCCCAATGCCCTTTAAGAATCTCTGACTACCTGGCTTACCTTGATGTACTCTGTTTCCACCCTGCTGATTTTTCCATAAAGGCTTCTATTAATCCAAACCAACATTCATTTAATAAACATCTGAGCAACCAAATGAATATTTAGCAATCATAACTCCATTTCCATCACAACAGGTAGTGGCACAGCTGGCTCCAAATGATGTCCACTTTTATATCAACTGCATATTCATAAATCCCATTGTAATTATTTATATTTTTTTGTGTCTAGGCTACATCTGTAGGAAGGTTTTAAAATAAAAAAAACAAACAAAAACAGAGGTGTCTGGAGAGATGCCTACACACAACATTAAGTCAATAAAGCTTATTTTGGTTTTGTGGAAAATTACCAAGTCTCACATGCAGCTATTTTTTCAGTTTAAACAGAATCACTCAAAATGTTGGTGAAGGACAACAACACAGTGGCTTTTTCTTCCAAAACTAACCAGCACTATTGACTTGCTACTGTACAATTATACCTAGAGAATCTTCTGCAATATTATCCAGGAGACATATTCGCAACTTTTTTGATTCATTGTTCTCTGAAAACAATCTCTAAGATCCAGATCTTTAATTTCAGAAAATTTTCATAGTGCAATCGATCTTATATATACACACTAATTAACAGTGTTTGAACATGTAACTCTAGACTGAATTAACTCTGATAACAGCTGACAAAATTTTTCTCATGTAGTCTAGGATAGGCAAGTATAATTGCATTTGAAATCTAAGTAGTGAAGTCCAAATGTAAGCAGATTAAAAAAAATATAGCCTATCGTGTTTTACCTGGAAAACACTTTTAAATAATTGAGAATCAAACATTTTCTGTTCTAGACCTAGTTTCTTTATTTTTTTTAACAAAAATTCTCCTAGTACCAGAGAATTCTGAAATTAAAAATATCTTGATATCTACGCTTACACAAAAAAAAAACCACAGAAAATTTCATATTTATATTAGTAATGTATGTGTAGCCTGATCTTCCCATGTCCTTTTTAGACTAATATGACTCTGCTAACTTCAGACCAGCTATACCTGGTTTATATCAGAGTTAACACTCATCAGAATTATATTTGTCCTCACATTTCATATGGAAAAGTTCAGGATCAAGGTCCTTGTGCCATGCAAAGGTCTCCATCTTCTATAGGCTTTTTTCTTTATAAATTTGGGCAGTGCCTATGTGGACACAATCCAAATTTTAACAAAACCACAATCCAAATTTTTGCAGTCAAAGTGAGGAGATACACAAAGTGCACAAGCATAATGGATTGGAGACAAAACCACTCAACTCTCATTTGAAGCCAAAATGGGCCAAATAAAATGTTCTCTAAAAGTACTTGGCAACAGAATTTATGAAATAGGCTGGAAAAAGCCTGACCTGTATGGTGGTGACAACAGCCATAACTCTTAACGATCTGAATAGACACCTCTTGTGACAAAAGCAGGAGTTTAGAAAGCAAGGGGAGGGATGGGACATGTGAATCAGGTTCATCTGACTGAGGTTTGTCACTGAATTTGATGCTTTTTACCTGCTAATGGTAATTAATAGTGTCTTGGTTTGAAAAGACAGGTGTCTGCTAAGGAAGGCAGGAGCCTCCCTTGAAACAGAGAATGCAACCCCACTCCCTGCAAATGATTATAATCTTGAAATTAAGGGGCTCTCAGGCAAAGGTATGGGAGTAGGAATAACAGTTCTTTGAGAAAAAAAAACAACCAAAAAATAAAACAAAAATGCAGTACTACAAAACAACTTTGACAGAGTCAGAATATGACCTGATACCCTGTGGGTCAGGGTGTTGGCAGCAGTCCCATTAAATGGTGGCTGCAGCCCTCCTGCAGTGACAGGTGTGGTTCTGTTGAAGCAGTGATCCTGTAGAAGGGTGGAGTTTTCCTCTGAAGATCCAGTGGTGGTGTAGATGGGCCTGGTCTTCCTCTGGGAATCCAGTGGAGAAGAAAGCTGCTCCTCTGGGAACGAAGTGGGAAAAGACTGCCTGTGTGTTCCAAATCTCAGATTATATCCAGGTAGGAATGCTTGGCTCCTCCCCCTAGGCAGAGCATCTCACAATGGGATGATGGAATATTATCAGCCACGCAGTGACACTCCATGGCCCACTAAGTGGCACTCAACTGGCTGTGGAAGACATAAAGCAAACTGCCCCACCTGTTTTTACAGGTGGCCCAATAAACAGAAGGTAAGTGCCCCACCTCTAACAGATGGCAATAGAATACTCACCCCCAGCTGTACTTTGTATTTTAAGCCTAAGAAAAATAGCTATTAATTATTTTTCATAACAGTCACATGTCTACACATGGCCATGGAAAAATTCTTTGTCCTTCTCCCAGCTCTTCCTCAAAGTGCACAAACTCAGAGGCCCAGGGTCAGCCTCTGGAGCAGTCTAATACTGATTTCTTTACTAAGATGACTCAAGTCGCAAGAAACATTAAACTAGAAGTGCCAGCTGCAGGGTTTTCTTGTGTTCTGCTACCACACAGATCTCTGTGGATTCCTGTGAGAAGATTCCTGTGTATCTGAATGGGACAAACGGCTTAATTTTCTGTATACTTTAATTATATTTCTAATAAGTATGTTTACTTCTTTAATGATAAAAATTACCTTCATTTAAGCCAGTTAAATAGAATTAATATTATTTTTGTTGGAATCCTAGAAAAAGAATAATTGTTAGCCTTGAAGGAGTGAACCTGTAATTCATTCTATTTAAAGAATAGAAATTAAAATGGCATGAATTCAGGAACTATATTAGGACCTGAGATACTAACAAATATCTGTGCGTTTCTGTGCAGGAAGTCAATAATCATCCACAGCAATCTTCTAAATATCTAATAACTAAAATATATTCCAAATATCTTATATCAAATATCTAAAGTGTGTCTGGAGTTAGTTACATTTTTTTTTACTCATTAATAGCTCTGTTCCAATCCTTAGTTCATAGTTCTTAGAAGTTTTTTAATAAAAAGATTATTGTAAAGTTATTTACTGTGAGGATCAATGGAGCAAGAGGATTTTAAATGTCAAGTTCCTACTGGCAGTCAATATTTTTTGCTGTGAAATGGCACTGGGCTGTAACAGATGCCTAGAAACATCCAAGCCTCTAACTTGGACATTAAACTTGGAACCAGTATTAGGTGAGCTCTCTTAATACTCTGAGGTCTATGATAAAGAATAGGATATTTTTAAAATATACATGTATAAATATTGTCATATATAAGTGTGTGCGCATTTTTCTTCAGATGAGAACAGATTTTAAATTGTTCTAAAACTGGATATTTTGGAGTTTTTTATTTCATAGACTAACAAAATGAAAAAGCGTCTTCATGTTAGTAGGGTGTTTAAAAATTATTCGGGGAGGGGTAACTTTGACAATTTCCAAGAGAGACATCTCAGTGGCATAGTGCTGTATCTTATTTTTCCTTAAAAAAAAAAGAAAAATAAATCTCCAGTCATCACTAAAAATTCTAAAAAAGGGTTTCTGCAGACAAAATAATTTCATAAATATTTCTTAAAAAAAAAACTTCATAAACATTCTCTTGAGTTGGGAAAAGAAAATAATTTATTTCCAAGGACTGAGCAATTAATTCATTAACTACTGAGAAATTATCTAAATTACAAGACATTACAGGGGAGCAGAGACTTCTCACTCACCTTCAGAACATGGAATTAAGTTAAAAAAAAAAAAAAAAGAAGAGAACAGACCTACTAATTTTTTGCCTTTATAGGATAGGTTCAGTTGACATTGTTCTTAGTTCAGGCATCAGCTATTCAGTGAAGAGTGTCCAGCTGTTATCACCTACATACAACTCAGCAGCAGTAAGCAGTGGAGATCTGATAATGATGTATATATGCAGTTTAAATTACACAGATCTCTAACTGGGGACCTGATGCACCCTGAGTGCACATGCATATTTATGCTTAAATACATAAATAGAGAAATAAAAGGAAGAGAGGTAACATTATATTGAGAAAAAAAGGGAATCATTGAACTCCAATGGTACTTTCTAGACCTCACAAATGTATTTTTAATGTATTTTTAATTCTTTACATTTCCAACCTTTAAGGCTTTACAAAATGGCTTAAATAGTAGATATTGCAGCTCTTGCTGCTTCACTTTTCCATGCCTAATGTTTATAATGGCACTTACTTTCAGAAAAAAATGTAATACTCAAAAGTAGAAAGGCTCAAGAAAAGGCTTCTTATAGACAAAGAATTTTGGTAGCAAGAAATTCCAAATGTAGATTTAAGTTCTTCACCCACAGATCTAATAGCACGATCTTGGTCAGTACTAAACTGTTTGTTCCATACTGAAAATATTGCTTCAGGTGACAAACACCTGGCCTCCTCTGCTCTGCCAAAGCAAACACTGCATTGGCTGTGAGAAACAAAGCCCTTTATTACTTTATAGTACCTGCAGATCAAAATGCTCTGATGTCTTGCTAAAAAAAACAAACAACAAACCTCAAACAGAGGCATTTGATAAATCTTTGTCTACTGTTGAGTTTGCTCTTCTCTCACCTCATCTCACAGGACGAGGTGAGAGAAGATAATCTGACTCCAGGTTCTCAGAAGGCTGATTTATTATTTTATGCTATTATATTATATTAAAGACTGCTATACTAAAACTATACTAAAGAAAGAGAAAGAATACAGACAGAAGGCTTAACAAGAATGATAATGAAAAACTTGTGACTGATTCCTCAGAGTCTGACACAGCTGATGGTGATTGGTCATTAAATAAAACCAATTCACATGAAACCAATCAAACATGCACCTGTTGGTAAATGTCTCCAGCCACATTCCAAAGCAGCAAAACAGGAAGAAGCAATCAGATAATATTGTTTTTTTCTGAGGCTTCTCATCTTCCCAGGAAAACAAATCCTGGTGAAGGGATTTTTCAGAAAATATGACAGTGACAGTCTAACATTGCTGTCCTCTATCTTGAGCATTTCAGAAATAGAATAGCTGCAAACATATAGGATTTTTACACATATGTATGCACACACACACATGAACAGGCATACACTTCTCAAGGAAGCTAATGTAAATTCCAAAGGATAATAGTCATGCCTGAAGACCGGTGTATTGCAAAAAACTTAAGGAAAAATAATTCAGTTCTCTTGCAAACAAGTTCAAGACACTGGGCTTTACTCCAAAAGAAGCTTCAATAGAATATGCATTTTGTTCAGCTGCCCCTCAAAATAGCACTGTAGTTTTCCCCAGTACAGCTGAATTGAGAAGCACATTATATAATTTTTTACTGCAGAAGCCCAGTGATGCTGTTTGATCACTCAGTTTCTGTAGGCCACGCAGTTTCTACTTGATACAGATCAGTGAAGGATTCTGCCAGCTGCTTCTGAAGTACTGCAGGCTCGGGCTGAAGTACTGGAGATTTCATTTTATTGAGATGCCTTAACTGCAGCAAGTCACAAACAGAACCATGCTGCTCTGAGACCACGTGCAGCTCATGCATTCATTGTCTGGGTGAAGACTTCTAGATTAGGCCCTCACACAGAATAAAATGCATGTCAGATCATAGAGGAGAAAATTTTGTTCAGAACAAAACCAAGGCAGTCTTGCAAAACTCTTATCTTGATCCAATCTTATTTTCCATTTATGTTAACAATATAGAATAGGTAGCTTGGAGCTCTTTATCTTTTCACTGTTTATACCATTCTGTATTCTGTATGCACTTCATTGTCCTCAGTTATAAATGAGCTATAACAGAATTTTAATAAAATTCAGGAAACATTTTCTGATTCATTCTTGCTATTAAGCAGAACTTAAATGGAATTTATTATTTCAGTTGGGATGGTACATTTAGTGCTAATATATCACCCAAGATATTAACTCCTAATAAGATGCTACTGGAATATATTTCAGCTTGTAAACACTCAAGTGTTTTGTTGGGCTGTGCCCTTTTTTTTACTGCACAACAGAAAGTGTAATGGAATAACTAGATTTTCTATACTGTTACACATTTTGTTAGAGTCATTCAACCAAGAAACAGCAGATTCAAGAAATTAGTTATTTCCTATCAAAGAGTATGTCAGAGTTACATGATGAGTGTTTCTCACAGAATATGGAAGAAAAAAAGAGATTTCACTTTTACAAGCTTTCTTTGCTGCAAGAATTTCCTCCCATTTTCATTTCTGCTTACACAGACTGTTGAATCAGATTGCCTTGGGCAAAAGATACCTGGAAATACTGGGCACATGCTCATTTACAGAACATTATTTGTATGAAATATATACACTTATAATGTCCATAAATAACTTGTTCTTATTGGATAATTCTGTAATAGAGATTGCATTTAATTAATCTTGATTTGGTAGTCCATGTAGCTTATTAATAACAAAAAAAATTCAATTTTTATAAGTCAATTTTCTATCAAATAAACTTTTTTAATCCTTCTCTCTGAATTTTGGCCACAGTCTTGCCACTTTACTCTTGATTTACGAACATACTCTTGGTCTACCTTGTCCCTTGGAGGGATAATTTGCAGCAGTTATTTGACAAGTACTGGGAGAAAGCCGTTTCCTCTCTCTTTGCCCAGCTGTTCCAGGCAGTGAGAATAAAGAGACCCTATAAACCATTTTGCTCTCCTCAAAGTCCACAGGGATCAATAGATACTGCTCCTTTACTCAAATTCCTCACTCTCATATCTAGGTCATATTTTTACACCACAGTTCAAAGGTTGCAGACAGAACTAAAAAATATCGTGGCTTTTTCAGCACCAAAACTTAGTCACCTTCTTGGTTACCTAAGACCATTTATAACAACTCCAAAAAGAAGACCAAAATTCAGTCCATGAAACAAATTCAGTGTGGGTAAAATGGCTAGGAAAAAAATGGACACATTCAGGAGCCTGCTTCATAGCAGAAAAAATGTGGTTTTCCTCAGTGAATGTCCACAGGGCTCAGCTGGGGACAATGAGATGCAGTATTTTAGATTTGCTCTTGAGAATCCTGAGAATTTGCTAAATCTCTGTGTTCAAATGTTTTCCTCTTTGTAAATGTCACAGCTCACTGTTATTGAATGTTTATCTATTGTAATGCTTCACTGAAACAAAAGCCAGATTTGAAATTTTGTCCTTTTATTTGTAAAGAACTAAGGAACAGAAGCTTTTTCCTAATATTCATCTTTGCTAAATGCTGATTTAATGCTCCTGTTATGGTTAAGGGTGAAAGGCTCATGGTAGCAACATGATGAAAGATATTTGAGTATTGGGCTTGGTTTTTTTTCTTGCTGGAGTTTTAAGAGAGAGCAAAAACAAAAAGAGAAATAACACTGAACAGAATGGAATGGAGAGCTTATCATGTACAGCATGAACCAGGACAAAGGATAATTTGCTTCAAGGCTGTTCTAGCCCTTGAAATAAGCTAGCTGTATGAAAATGCTAGGATTTTAAATATAGCTCTCTGTCTAAGCACTTCAATTGCCCACTGTTCTACAATAGGAAGCGATAACTTCACATATTGAAAGAGTCCGTTTAAAGTCACCTAAAGAATTTTCAAATACAGCTCTATCTGATGTGATGCTAAAGCCTGGAAACTTCTGCAATGGGCTTAGAGAGAACACAGAACTTGCAATATCTCTCTTCTCTGTGAGGCAGTGGGAACTTTGGACACTGGCAATCAAAGAGCAGGTCTGTTCTTTGGCCCACATTCCCCCTGTGTGCTCCCAGTGCTCCTCTTCACACATCCAAAACTTTCACCACCCATGAGTCTTTCCAGCATATTTGCTAGGACTATAAAGACCCAAATGTGTTAAAGAAACAGTGATTCTTAAATGAGGGCAATGATAATATTTAATCTTTAAAGGAGGAACTAATCCTTTCCAAATTGCAACCAGTCCATTCCTATTAAGTTAACAAGCAGAGAATATCTTTCCCAGCTTGAGCTACATGGTGGCCCCTGGTGAATAATTTCATGGAATTCAAAGACAGATAAGTCACCCTGGGGGAGACCCATTAGTCTATTTTGTTGAAATAAAGCATTTGCCTAGTTTCTCTTAGAAACCTGGGTTGGTTTCTAATACATTCTTCATAATTTGCTTAGTTTCTTTTAAACCCTGAGTTTTAAGGGGGGAAAAAAAAGAGAAAAAAAGGCAATTTGCTCTTACAGGTCACTACATCTTGCAGAAACAGTGCGAATAGGAGGGCTTGGCAGCTGCATTTTTAGCAGTTCCAAATCATGTGACAGGAGAAGGTCTGACAATGAAAAAAAAAAAAATTCCTTGCCTCGGTGACCAAATTCCTTGCTTTGCAGAGGTGGCATCTTCAGATCTCTGAACCTCAAACCTCTAACTTTTCAGGACTCTGTTTGTCCCTCTTCTGTGGAAACCCACGACACTGGGAATATTTCTCTGTCTGCTCTGGGATGTCCTGACCCCCAGGGGAGCACTGACTTTGACCTTCATTCATGGAGAAAGTTTCCGAGACTTCAAGATAGACTGGAACCCACAAAAGTGTGAAATAGATTATAGAGAGCAGTGCAGGTATATCACTTGGTGAGAAATTTAGGCTTGGGGATTTTTAGTATGTTGTGGATGGAAGCAAGATGGCACAGGGTGTTGTCCTGGGTTTCTTCTTCATGCTTCTTCTTCTTGGGATTGGGTGGCATTTTGTAATTGGGCAGAAAAATCCCCATTGC
>LTAT01000367.1:36897-52748 GCA_003286495.1 Chlorodrepanis virens | reverse complement strand
GGGTTTCTTCTTCATGCTTCTTCTTCTTGGGATTGGGTGGCATTTTGTAATTGGGCAGAAAAATCCCCATTGCAGCTCTTTGGGATCAGTTATTGGGTTAAAAGGGAAAATAATCTAGGTGTCAGTTCTGAATTTGATAGTTTACTCTTAGAAGACCTTGTAACAAGAGATTGTTAGCCATTTTGTGTCTTCTAATGAAAAGCTGCTGAACTCACAGTAATGAGACTGTTCTACTGATAAGAAATAATCAACACTTGAGTGCAAACATGAAAACACCGTCTCAAGTGCCTTCAATCCAGATGCAGAGAAACCAATACTCTTCAGTGCCAAACTCCTGCTCAAGTCACAGACAGCTCCTCTGCAAGCAGGGGCTCAGCAAGGAAGACCTGGCCCAGCCTCAGGGGCTGCAATGAAGAGGATGGGAATATCTTTATGGAAAAGAACTTACAGGGAAGCAGCATGGGGCATGCCTACAGGGTCCCTGCCAGCCACAGTGGAGCTGCTGCTGTGAGCAAAAGCCACAAATCTTCTTTGGGAAGTGCTTCTTTGGAAAAGCAAGGCTGTGTATTAGCCCACCTTCTCCTGAGAGAATATACAGACTCTTTCTTGAGAGGGCACTGACAAATTCAGGTTATTACCCAGCGGAGTTGTTTTCAGTGTTGTTGACCTCTATTAAGTGACTCTTTCTAAATACAGGCTCTGCCTAAGGGCAGTAGGGGTGAAGTCTCCTAACCCAAGAGTAGAGAAGAAAGATTAGTGAGGCAATTCTATATAACTCAGTTTGAGAACAATTTTACCTGATGTAAAGCACCTTTTAATGTTACTGCCCTCAAAACTTACTTGTATTTCTCTATTTCCCCACTTTTCCCACTGAAAATTAAAAAAGTCACTGTAAAGGGAATCAACAAGAAGTACCTTAAACGTTTCTCTACCAAGTTGATTGTGTTTAAAATGCTTAGCTAAAACTGTTTATAAAAATTCTGACCTAGATGTTGGTTTTAAACAGGATTTTTTTAATGTGTTTTAATGGAAAATAATCAGTGAAATGTATATGGACAGTTCCATTGAAGAGTGCTGCAGCAGAAAAATACAGTGTGTTGTAGAGAGTTTGTGTTTACATTATATTTTCATTAAAGAGATCTGTGTTAAAGAAGCTGTTTTTAGAAACAAACAGTAAACCTTTTTCAGCATAGGATGTGTTTCCATTAACACTCCCTGATAAGGAAAACACATTTAGAAAAAAAAATATATATTCTAGTGATTGTTTTGCATAAAAGGTGCATTAGCACGCAAAATTTCAGTAGAAGTTACAATCTATTTTTGACAGCATTTACCAGCTGCATTTGTGGTGGAAGTGCGTACTACTCTCATGGTAGGTGAATTGATGTTTTGGAGAAGAGAAATATTCTTAATAATTGCTGTAAATGCAGTATTTTCTCCCTAAAGAATTGCTCATGGTAAACATGCTGGGATGATGAAATATCTGAGGTGATAGTCTTTATTTAAGATTGTATCCACATCCTCACCACAACAGGGAAGAGAAGCCAGGTGACCACAGCTGGAATGGAGGTCTAGTAGATCCACACAGGATACTTGGTATGTAAAGTTTTTGACTGCCTTATTCTCTGCTTGGTTTGTTTTTCACTGGTGCTGGTACTCCCACCCCTTAATCTTCTGTCTTTTTAGGGACCTAAGCACAAAGATGACAGATTTACAGGCAGCCAACAGGGAATGCCTTCAAAGGGACTGTCAGTTCATTTATGTTCCCACTGATCACTCAGATACAATACTTTTGGTAAATACCTAATTGTGTTAGAACTGCACGTTTTTTTCCTAAGGTTAAGGTTTGGGACCTTTTCTTATGCTAGCTCACTAGACCACACCTTTTTTTTTTACTGAAGCATTCATAATTTCAATTCAACACATTTGCCAGAGGAAGCTATTTTGTGAGAGGTTTCATAAGGGTTCACTCACTGCACTCAAAATTAATAGACATATTGTGACACTACAAGGTCCAGCAATCAAGTCAGAGCTCATTTACACTTTTATAAATTAAAGAATTCCATTCAAGTCATTTTGCTATAATGATTATAAGCCATCAGGAATTAATGCAAAGAGCTAATATTCTATCAAGAATGTGAATAATATTTTCCAATTTCCATTTTGTTACTGCATTACAATATTTACATTCTAAAGAGTGCATATTGTATATAGTATTAATACCTTTAAATCAATTTTATATTCAATGCAACTACATTAATGTAACATTATAGTTAAGAATTTAAATGCAAAACTGACTAGAAATTTTAAAGCTGTTTCCCACAGCAGACATAAGTCACTTGTATATAGATTTCAATGTAACTGTAGTAGTAAAAATATGAAAATTAATTCTTCAAAAGAGCTTTTTCAGAATTTATCACATTGTTCAACGACTTATAAGCATTTTTCTGCTCAACAGCCACTCAGAGCCAAGCAATCTCAAATGAGTCCTGCTTCATCCAGGTCTTAGACAACTCCTACAGCCTGCTCAGAAAGGTTTCTGACTTCATTTGTGAGGATTTAATCAGTTTGAAGGCACAAAGCCTTCACTGTCCTCAGAAGCAGACACAGGACTAACAGTAACACTGCAGACTGAAGATTGTTCTACCACTGCCTTTAGCTATCACGGCTCTTCATTAAGGTTTCCCTGCAAATTAATTTTTCCCCAGTGTTTGTTTTTAGCTAGGGCAGACAGAATTTTTTCTGTAGTGTCTTCTATTTCCATTTGTCATGTTGGATGAAAGAAGCTGCTTCTTCTCAAGCACCAAGTAAAACAAACCAAAGTTAGTAATGTGAAAGTGAAGTTCTCTGTAAGGCCCAAAAAACTCTCTTGACAAGGCTTGTAAAAGAGTCTACAGTGGTTCATGAAATCTGAGTTAGACACACGGGACAAATACTGGCAAGATATTCTCAACAAAGTAAGAAAAAAGACTTTACTGACCAATTTAGAGAATCAGAGAACTTTGGCAAAAGGTTTAAAGCAGCATTCAGTCAACGTGAAACACCTTCCAAAACATTAACTTAGCCCATTCAACTTTACCATGTATCTAAGGCCAAATAATTTGTGTCTGCACAGGAGCTCACCCCCAAGACCTGTCCTCCCTACCATTTGCTAAAATCTCCAGTTTAAGGAACAATTAAGGAACAAATGTTTTGGAAACTTAGACAAAGGTAACTGGTCAGGTGTGTGAAACAGGCACCTGCTCACCCATGGAAGCACATGAAGTGGCACATGAAGGGCACAACAGTAAAACTTGACTTTCAAGCTAATGGGGTCAACCCATCTGACCGCATGCACCTTTTTGGGTGGAAGCACCCTCACACAGCATCTTCCATGTTCAGGGGAGACAGAAACCTCATCCCTAGGCTCAAAATCCCTAGGAATTAATCACACACTACTTGTGTGTATTCTGAGGGAGCAAATCCCTATTGTAGCTGAGGAGTCTGTGTGTCCAATTCGACAGCTGGAAAAAAGATCAGCCTTGTAAATCTAGAGAGGAAGCCTTATGAGGACCAGCTGAGGTGATTTGGTCTGTTCAGCCTGGAGAAGAGGAGATTGATGTGGACCTCATTGCAGTTACAACTTCCTTGTGAGGGGAAGAGGAGGAGCAGGCTCCAATCTCATCTCTCTGGTGATCAGCACCTGAGAGCACAGCCTGAAGCTGTGTCAGGAGAGGTTTAGGCTGGATATCAGGAAAAGATTCTTCACCCAGAGGGTGGCTGGGCACTGGAATGGGCTCCCCAGGGCAGTGATCACAGCACTAACCCTACAGAGCTCAAGACATATTTGGTCAACTCTCCCAAGAACGTGATGTAATTCTGGAGCTCTCCTGTGCAAGGAGTTGGCTCAATGACATCAACAGGTCTCTTCCAACTTAGGAAATTCTAGGATTCTATGCATTTTAATGGCAGGATTTCTACAAGCATTGTTTGTGTACACTCTTACACCATCTGGTGCTCTGTATTTGTAGAAAAAGTATTTGTCATATTTTCCCAGAAGTAAGTCTATATATACTTAAACAAATGTCATCAAAATTAAAGAAGAAAGCATTATGGAGACAGTAAGTACTCATTAAAAAGTAGCATGAGTGATTTTTGCAACTCTTCTTAAGCACATCATATTTGGAATACCTCTTCCTCAAACAGCTTCCATATCCTCTTGCAAAAGTTGACCATTGATGGAAGCAAACCATACTGCTGGAATATTTAATTATTTTTTTATAGTTGTGATCCAGAGCTGAGCGAAGACTGTAGTCATACCTATACTACTCAAGGGAAGACACAGGTTGACCCTTGGAGGCAATGTAAAATTTGTGCCCAAAACTTTTCCAATGTTTTATGTTGATTTCAAATTTTATAAGTAATATCACTTGAGGAAGGTAAGCGAACGAACAACCAGCTTTAATGCTCATGCAAACACTTGTGGTCAGCCACATCCTGAAAGCCAATTGGTTTAATATATTTTAGTATACGCCTGAAAATATCTTTAGAACTACTGCAGCTTCAGAGAGTTATTACAGTTCTTCTAAAAGATATTTCTTTTACCTTGGAAAGGTCTTGGAATAGGAGGAATTCCTTTTGGGATGGTCAGGAATTAATTAGAACTACTTTATGAATAGGAATTTTATTTAACTAAACCCAGCAGGATTGAAAATTAACGCCCCCAAAGAAGGCACACTCTTGAGGAATTATAGGAGTTGGCACAGTTTCTAGGCAAAATCTCAGCCACTGAAAGGTCCTTTTTATAATTATCATTGTAGAAACATATGGAAAGTGGTTATATTAACATCTGAAAATATGTACTTAAACAAAATTATGCTCTTTTTACACAACCTACTTGTAAGCCAATACTTTTATATAAGACAAATAAAATATTGATGTAGTCTTTCTTCCTCTCATGCATGTAGTCAAGTGAACTTTTTAATATTGTCTTTTTATATTGTTTTACACATTATCATATTTATGCTCAATATTTTAGGGATCTATCATGTTCAGTCTCCAGACTCAGTGCTCTATTGAAATTCTTTTCTGGTTTAAAGGTGTTAAAGGCATAGGAGAGTTTGTTTGGGTTTTTTTTTGGTTTTTTTTTTTTTCTTTTTCTTTTCTTTTGCTACATATGTTTGTGTCTACTGAAGATATCTATGTCAACAAGCAAAAATCATCATGGATATTATAATATGACCTTGAGTCATTGTCAGAGTAGGGAAGATCTATTTTTCTTTATTATTATTGGAATACAAAGAAAACCAGAGGTGTTTATTCATTGCCATGCAGTAACCAGTTTAATCATTATTACATTTTGAAAGTGTCCTAACTTATTGGTGACCATCTTGAAGGGAAAAGTCAACAGGACTAAAAAAGGCCAAGGCTTGAGGGTCACAGACATCAAAGAGCCTTGGAAGCAAGCACCTTTCGGGGATCCATTTCCAACCCAAACACTCCAGCCAGCAATCTGACCGGCCAGTATTGTTTGGTTGCTTCTTAAAAAACAGCCAGTGAGTGTCCAGCACTTTATTACCTTGCAATTCCCACACACATGCACACACACACACACACACACACACACACACACACACACAACAGAGACTGCAGCTGTGGGAATAACTTTACACCAAGAAAAACATGCAGTATTTCCTTGGGAAAAAAAAAAGATTGGAAATTCAAGCTGACAAAACCTATTATTTCTGCTTTCACACCCAGCCATGTGCACAGTCATTTGTTGCTGCAGAGACGCGGAAAAAGCAGAGCTGGCAGAGAAGCAGGGAAAAAATCATCAACCTCACCCACCACTTGTCCCAAGCATGAAAGTCTTTGGAGACTGAAATCTGTACTGCACAATGGGAGGGACAGTGCCTCCTACTCAGCCCGCTGTCTGCTGGCTAATCATTAGGCCACTTTCTTTCTCATGTATATAAATTAGTGAATTGAGATTATTAAACTAACTTTGTAAAAGATGGGGATTTATATGACTAATAAACACTTCTGTGGATTTTGGGGATTTTGTCCAAAAGAGGGAACACAGACAATAGACTATTTTTCTCAGGTTATGCTGCCCATAAATAAGCACAGTAGCAGACTATAAAAATGATTACAGGCTCATGTATCATTCACCACAAAGCCCACAGAAAACAAAATGTGCCATGAAATTTTTCATTTTGTCCTGTAAGAGCCAGATTAGTTGTCAAAGGCCAACATCTGCAGCCCGCAAAACCATGCTGCAATTGTGTGCTTGGGATGTAATTCTACACCAAGCTGATGCACAAACCTGCAGGATCAGTCAGAGACAGTTGTACAGCCAGACCCCAGCATTGCTACTTACTGAGACATCAACTTTGCAGGGATCCTGAACATGAGGAAATTTTATTACAAATAATGCTTTTGTTCCATGATGAGAGAGAGAGATGGACATCCTGAGTAGGCAAAGATGTCCATGAAATTAGCTACCAGAAGATAAGCCCCACTGTCTCATCTCACAATCTGTATTTGATGTTGCCTATCAAAACACTTCCGGTATCTGTTATTTCTGGTTTTGACACATTTTGTAAATAGATACTACAGAAAGAAATTATCCCTCTAGTTCTAGCAACTGAACCACAAAACCTCTGCTGGAAATGGAAGGAAGAAGAGAGACTACTCCTCCTCCCCAACATACACACAAGTGGCAGAAGTAAAGTGATGCTACTGTTGCCAGGCTGAAATAAATTTTCTTCCTTATTTGTGTTGTCTTATTAACAGTAATGCATTTTCTAACAGATGAGCTTACTGTCACTCCAGAGAATATGTGTTTTATTGATGAAAAGAAGAGAAAATCATTAGCAGTAATGTTGGTGAAGGTGCACATCTTGGTAGAAACAGAACGGAAAATACAAATAGAATTTTAAATGGAACAACTATCAGGAACACGAAATTAGTCAAGTGCAAAGGCACAAAGACAAATCACTTAAGAAAAAGAGTCATACAGTTGAAATATTTGCAAGTAGTCCAGCCCTGCTAGCTACAGTCAGCTCTGTCATACTGGGGGACTGAAATAGCCTGGTTAATGAACACTCCAAGGTTATAGACATATTGCAGGGATCTAAATGGCTCTGTAGACTCAGCTGGAATCAAGCAGGGCTTGCAAGCCATGGCTCAGATCTGTCCTCAGCTGACCCAATCTGCTTCTTTGCACAGCCACCAAACTGCCTCCATGTCCCTTGGCTCTCTGCTCCTTTAGGATCTTACTGCCCTGAGCCAATGCCCTGAGCTCCCATGGCATGGCACTTCCCAGGAGCAGAGTTTTTATCTGTGCGGGATGAAACCAGCTCTGCCTCGTGGGGCTGTGGCTGAGCTGCCGCTGGCACCATGCCACTGCCTGCAGGGCCATCTGGTGCTGCTCTTCCCTGGCTCCCTGGCCATGGCAAGGGGCCTTGCCACCATCCTGAAAGCACCTGGAGCTGGGGATTAGCTGCCTTTATCCTGCCATGCATTTATTGTGTAGCGTGGAGCAGAAAGGGATCGGATTTAAGGTGCCCCCAACGAAGGGAGGAAAATGTATTTGACTCCATTGATATTAGAAGGCTAATTAATTATTTTATTATATTATATCATTTTCTATTATATTATTTTCTATTATATTAAACTATATTAAACTTAATTTAAATTGAATATGCACAAGCCCTTAATTGAACTGCTTAGAATCTTGTGACTGTCAGCCGACAGTCCCGACACATGCACATGGATTTAATTGGTTAATGAATTAAAACACTCACACTAGAATTTAATCAAGCAAATTCTCTTAGGTAAACAATCTTCCACAATGCATTCCACTTGTGGACAACAAGAGGAGTATCAATTGAGATAAGAATTGCGGGGTTTTTTCCCTGAGGTTCAGACAATGTGAATCCTAGAAAATATCTTTGAGAAGTTGTGCCTTGCTTTTCTCTGTGAAGGGAAATGTGGCTACAAAAAGAAGAGATGGGCAAGGCATGAGCTCTGAAATGATGTCTTTTAGTCTAGTCAGAGCATGGGCACTTTATTCCTGGAATATCTTGGGTGTCCAACAAACAGTGTAATTTTAGGCATGCAACTAATCTCTTGGTATTTTGTGCCTGTGTTAAGCATTTGTCAGCATACACAAAACTCTGCAAAAAATAGACTTAATTTTGCTAAAAAAAAAGTTTAAAAAGAAAAAAAGCTTGAGAAATAAGCTAATAAAGAGATATATGAATAACTCTCTATTGTCATCTATTAAAATCTTCAGGAAAAAACACCTGAGCTTCTGAATAGACCTTTTGCCCCACCGAGTATAGCTTAAAGGACATGTTTTCCTTAGATACTTAATATCAAATTAAAGTGAAGTGAAACCTGAAGTGAGACCAGAAATCCTAGTGGAGGCCTCTGCTGAGCTAATTAGTGTGTCCTGAAGCTGCTTCCCAGGTGGGAAAAGCTGAGGACACTGGAAGCTGCCTCTGCACCTGGGGGTGACTGAGGCTTCACACGTGCTGGTTGTGCCTTCCAGGGAACTCCTGTGCATAGTGATCAAAAAGTGTTAGAGATGGACAGGAGTTTTCCACTGAATTCTGTTCTTCAGCAGAAAAACCCCACAGTCACCTGTAACTGCTACTGCCTCTCTCCCTGACACAAAGCAAAAGCTAGGATTTTCATCTGCACAGTCTCCCTGGCATGGGAGGAGATGGTGGTAATTGATAATGAAACCAGTGTATCAGGGAAAGAAGTGAAGAATGAATTTTAAAGCCTTCCGTTTCATAAACACATCCATGTATTATTTCATATATGCATTCAAAGCTATAAAGCATTTGTTTCACACTGAATTTTATTCTATTTATTGGACTATAAGTCACTTGTGTGTATAGCATACCTACATTAATAACATCATTGGGGGTTACAGGCATCTTATAAATATCTTGTTGTACTTGCAGAGGTCAGAAAAATCCAGCCTCATAACTACTCAATCAAAACATCCATAATCATCTAGTATAAACATTCCAAACCCATGTGTCAGCATATCACAGTGACCAGAAAAATTACACACAGGAACAAAAGACAAACCACTGCAATGTCATCATTCTCCTCTACTTTGCCATTATTATTTTTTTAAGTTGTATCCCTGGCAGAAACTAGTTGGTTTGGGTTTTTTCCAGCAAAGTCTACTCCTTTATGTTGGAATGATGTTTGCTTCCTTCCCTGTTATTTCATTTAAAAAGAAAGTCACTCCAAGGTGTTCTTCCACCCATGTCCTGAAGAAAACTTCTTTCTTCTTTTATTACATTTTTTCCCCCATGGCCTTGTCAATCAAAGCTTCCCTTAGAGAATTCTCCACTCTAGTTCATGCAGGTTGGACCTAGGGAGATGCTGTCAGGTCAGGGAGCCATGCAAGGAGGATGATTCCATGAGGTTTTTAATCTCCAAATCATTGGGGCAAATCAGTAGCATAGAAAATTCAATTTAATACTGAAATCACACAGAAAATATGGTTTACTGTTTCTACATTTTTGTTTTTTTTTTCCCCAGGTGCTTGATAAAAAAAATGTGTGAAATTTCAGTCTTTCAAGTTTGACCAGATTTGGGAAAAAAACCCAAGAGTTTCAATACAAAAATTTCCCACTAGATAGAAATTGTGATTTTTGGCCAGGTCTAACCAAAATAATTTTCTTTGAAATGAAGCAAACAAAACACACCAATCTCAGGTTCTTCAAAACAATTTTTGCTCAAGGAAAACATCAATCAATACAGGATGGACTATGTCCAACTTTGTTGAATAATGTTGCTATTTATATGTAATTTTTTTAATAGGTGTGTTTTAAGGCTCACTTAAGTCCTAATTCAAATACATATAAGTTCCATTGTCTGAACATATGCTTCTTGCTGTGATAACTCAAGATTTTCAAAACCAAAGAATACACTACTTCTTAATTACTTTGCAAAAATCACAGAAATTGCAGACAAGTAACCTGGATAAATGGTAAAGCACTGATTTAATGAGAAGCTATTTGTACTTAAGCATAAATTAACAGTTACAAATGTTTTTTTAATAATTGCAACCAGTGTCTAGCTCTATATAAGTAGAGTCCTTTCCCTGGACTATCACAGGCAGAAGAAAACCTTTCCTGAATAATTCTGAGATTCAAAAAGCCAAACAAAAATTTTTCCATCCTATCTCAGAAAAAAAAAAAACCCTTTAGAAATCTAGGATTCTGGAAATTATTTTGGTTCATGGCCTTTTTTCTTCCAAATTAAGTCTCAAAATTGTCATAGCATTGTCCAGTGTTTGGGAGTAGATAGATGTTCAGAGTGGATTATATTGAATTTATGGCCAGATTTGTAATTCTAAAGTTGGCACAGAGATGATTTCAGGTGTTTATGAAAGAGAAATACCCTATTTTTACCGAAATTTAGTACCTGTAGGTACTTATACATAGACAACTGAAGCATCTAGCACCTCCCCAAAGGTAGCTAAGTTTGTTATTAAGAGCAACTTACACTGGTTTCTGACCAGAAAAAAACAAAAACAAAAACCAAAAACAAAAACAAAGAGAGAAAGAGAGAAGAGAAGAGAAGAGAACTAGATATTTCATTACAGAGGATATGGCATTAGGAAGCCTAAGTGTAGCTTCATGGGGTCTGGGGACAGGAGTGTGCATTATATTTTGTGGCATTTGCTGAAAGACAAACAGAAGCAGAAATTGGTAATTTGAAGCCCTTTACTGGGAAACTTTGAGAGGCTCTTTTGGCCTGACACTTTTCAGGCTCAGAGCAGACACCTGTAAGCCTTGCAGCAGTGCCTGAGACCAGAGCATCCCTGAGCATCACATCTCATGTTGTAGTGTCAGGGCAGGTACTGATGTCAATGTCTGGGGAAAAAAAAGTGCCTAGCAATGTCAGAATACATCCTGGCCTTTAAAAGGACTACAATATAAACTTCTGTGTCACCATCATATTTTTCTGGAAAAATCTCTTTGCTCAGGATTTTCTCCTGGGAAGCTGAGAAGCCTCAGAGAAAAGGGAAAACAATATTATATCATTTGCTTCTCCTGTGTTTTGCTGCTTTGGAACGTGGTTTGGACATTGTTTATCCAACAGGTGATTGTTTCATTGGTTTCATGTGAATTGTTTTGACTTAATGACCAATCACAGCCAGCTGTGTCAATATCTTGTTAAACCTTCTGTAAGTAACCTTTCTCTACTTTTCAGTATCATTTTAGTATACTATTCTTTTATATAATATAATAGCATAAAATAATAAATCAGCCTTCTGAGAACATGGAGTCAGACTCATCTTTCCTCCCCACGACTGGGGACCCTGGAAATACCACACTCCTGGTTTAATATAAACTATTATATTTTTACTCCTGGTAAAATATAAACTCAAACATAAACCTGCCTCATGGTGCTTTCTAGCATGCTGACAGAGAGGATTAGGTGTGAATTTAGGTGTTCTATGGCTAAAGGTGATGGGTCTGGTGGGATGAATAGCACCTCTCTTTCCCTGACTTGAGGGATATCTAGGATAGCCATGTTTAAAGCTGAGGGTATGCTGAAATGGTAAAGCTGAGGGCATGAGGGTAGCTCAAGAGAGATTAAAGGGGAAGAGGGCAGGACTGGGGAGGGAGAAGTGAAGATAAATTAGCTTCTTGGATAACAGGACCACAGCTGGATACAACAGATGTAAAACTAGGTGCTGATTGAAGCTGGGAAAACAGCTGCCAGCTTTACCCAATTGCTAGTACAAGATATTGGTATATTACCTGGCATGAGGAATTGCTGATAAAAGGCATAGCTGCCTTAGTTAGTGTGAGAGCTAACCAAACATAACTGGGTGCATGATTCCTTCAGGATGAAGTCTGATCTGGCTGTCTCCACAGGATTCATTATTGCCTTTGCACACCTCAGTAAAAAACAGCAATAAGATCAATTTCTTTGCATTTTCAACCTATTTCTAATATTTTGGGTTCTTTTCTCTTTTGATGGCATATAAACTGCTTCATACCTCATATTAGCTCTGGTAGCTTACCTAATAAATAAAAAGTCCATAACCACTCGGTGACCATATGGCATTACATATGTTTATGTGACCTGCAGATGTAATACTCCAAAAATGTCATCCTTTAGTTGATCTGGATGCTGGCCCACAAACTGAACAAGTGGAGAGCCTCTCAGCCTCGTTATGCCTGTGAGCTACACAACAAATGCTCTGTCAGGTATGTCCTTATGAACACTTGCCACAAACCCCAAGACAGTATTTGAAGCAGATTAATTTTTTTTTTTTAACTCAGATATTTATTTTGACAATAAAAAGGGAGTTTCAGACATGCATTGTTCAGCATATATAACCTATAGTAAGAACAAAATGAGCAGAGATAGCTCTAAAAGGCTGCTCTGAAAACTCCAGAATGAAAAATAAATTTGCACAAAGGTGTTCTCCAACACTTTTGACCCACAACTCTTTGTGGGTGCTGAACAGCAATTCTGGTCAGTGAAAAAGAAAACCAATCCAGCTTGGGCAATAACCTTACCTACAAGGCCTTTTTCAAGAATCAGGAGATCCCAGTTTATACCCGGTATGTTCAAGTAGTCTAACACAAGGTTTATATACTCTGAGTTTTTCAGTGAAGTGCTTTTTCTATTCCATTTATTTTTCAAACAATTTAAAAAAAATATTTTGAAATGTCTGATGAGAAAAGTTTAGAAATGAGGTGGACATTTTATTCTGATATAATGTCAGAATATTTGATATTGTCACCATTTTTTCATTATATTCTAGGGTACAAAGATAATTCTTCATCTCAGTTCCTAAATTGTTGTTTAACTCCTCCCTTCTCTTTCCCTTTCATGGGCATTGACTCTAATACTGTACTGAGAAAATGGAAATTATTAGGTTCTAAGTAATGTGAACTAAAGAAAAAAAGATTAATACAAAGAAAGACAAGAGAATACTTTCTGGTAAAAATAATACTTTAAAATAATTTTTTAAAAAATTATCCAGAGTGCCACAGCCCACACTCATTGAAATGTTGGACAAATCATAAGAAAGTCTATGATCCCTGAAGATATTTTTTGAGAGTAAGTTCCAAAATTTGCATAAAATGTACCTTTAAAGAGACTTCAAATGCTAAAAGTATACCAACTTCTTGGGAGGGAGGGTTTTGTGATTTATTAATCTCCATGATGTTTCCTGCTTACACAAATGATCATAGAAGCTTAAAAATTAACCAAGAGAGTGCAAGTGGAATACTCTGTATACTGCTCAAAGAAAATACCGTTGCAAAATTAAATGGATTATCAGTGTCTCTAGAGGAGGAGACTGAAGCTTAAAAAACCACAACAGCCTGTCCAACAGAGGGCACAAAACTGCAGCTTTAGCACCAAACCTCATAGCAATGAAGTGTGGGGTGGTTTTTTTCATCTCTTTCCTTGAAACACAAGGAAAGGCTCTACCAGAATCTGCATAAATCATCTTCCAAGATTTGCCTATACTGCCTTGTTCTGGTCACACCTGAGCATTTTGACCATTCATGGTACATTCTTTGAAAAAGAGATATCTCTCCTTTTCCTTATTTCCAGTTTGCACTTTTTTAATGAGACAGAACAAGGAGGTGGACTAAGTTTAAAATCTAACCAAAGATGGCTCAAGGGTCTACACTGCTATTTTGGAAGAGACATAGCACAAATGCATTAATTCCACATCTGCATCACCATGTTCAGTGCATGTCTAGGAGCTCTTCAGTGTGATTCCTAGATTTTGGTATCTTTTTCTGCAATGCCAGAACAATAAAATATAAACTTCTACAGAGGCTTTCCCCTGCTGTAATCAAGGACTGAGGTTAAATCACTTAATAGAGGAACAGCCATAACCTGAGCAACCCTCCTGTGATTAGCAAATGGATATAAATAGACAGTGATATTTGTCCCCACTCTCTCAAGTAAAGCTGTAAGTCTGGATCTTGCACAATAATTTTAGCAGGGATTCAGTAATAGAACACATTTATCTAATATAAAGTTCACAGAAAGTGCAATGGTCAGATTGTAAGGATTAACTCCCCACATTCATATCTTCCCCCAAGAAATCTGCATCTTGGCAATGTTAGGAAAAAACTGAATTCATCACTTGAAACACCTTCCATTATTGTTCCTTTTCTCAATTTTTTTTTTCCATAGAGACCTTTGAGAGTTCATATTGTGGTTTTGATCTATTTGGCTTAGTGTTCTAAGTTTTATTGAATTTAATCATGGGGTCACTTGAACCAAGTGGCTTTGCTGTTTCTAATCTACTAACTGCACATTTTTGCTGAGATTGGAAAGGACAAGTCCTATTAGTACTCTGACACCACAGGTCAATAACTCTTTATTTCTTCTATAATTTTATTTTTCATTGTGCCATGCTTTTCAGTTTTCCCAGTTCATACTGGGAAATTGAAATCACCCATTACTACAGCCTGTTTGTTTTCTTATTTTCCTCATGTTGTGCTGAGGACTGCTACTCTCTTGTTCCAGGAGCAGCCAGCATTCTTTTCCTTTACCTAGTCCACTGCTAGGTGTGTATGTATCAAACTATAAAGAGTAATTTTAGAAGAAAACTTAGTTTTTCAGGTACAAAAGTGATTCAGCAGATTCCTCACATATTTCTAATCAAATTCTTTATATTTAATTAAGTTTAACCTCCTAAACAAACTCTTCAAGGACATCACAGGAACAGTTTAAGGACATCATCTGCACACTGCAACCCAATTCCCCATTCCCAACACCATCAGCTTTAGGAAAAAAATTCTCAAAGCTGTCACTTCATATTATAACAAACATTAAGGCTGGGTCTATGCAAGCCAAACCTCTAATCAAAGAAGGGATGAAAGGCCTGTCCTGCGACTCTCAGGCTGCTATCCCAGGGTGATTTTAAGCCCACTGCCAGTGGCAGAGCAAGTCTTGTCCCTCCTACCCCACAGCTACCCCTTTGTCAGTCAGGTTGTGCAAAGGAATGATGAACCATTGCAATTCAAATGCTCTCAATCTAAACTAAGCATTCAAAAAGGGCTCTGTATTTGGCTTCGTTCAACAACAGAGAGAAAAATCCAGAGCAGAGGGTGAAGTTGTACTTGGCCACACATTAGTTTGCCCTTAACTTGTTTTGCTGTGCCTGTAGACACTGAAAGTGCAGCCCCAAATACAGTTTTGTTGCTGCTCTGACTAAAGGCTGTAAAGCAGCCAGTCTTCAAGGGTAAATGCCCATGAAGCTCTATATTCACTTTCTGAGAATAACAACACCTGATAACACACAGAAAAAGTTTTTTCTACATAAAAAAAGGATTAAGTAAATAGCAGGATATCACTATTAGCAGCAAAGCTGCAATGCTACCTTTTTCTTACAAAGACTAATCAAACTATTTCCTCTTTATGGCAGCAATGGTTTCTAACAGAGATGACTAAATAATAATTTTTTTTTCTACAAGTTTATCAGAAAGGAACATCAAAATGTGCAGACTGTGCTGTGCAATGAAGTTTTCTGTTGGCAGTTTCTTCCTCTGTACAGCCTGCTTAGGTGTTGCATGCTCTTATCCTGCAGCTTACATTCAAAGTCACTATACCCCTATTTAGCAAGAAAGTAATGACCATTTAATGGCTAGCTGCTCAGATATATTTTTCTCTTTATGGTTCTTGCATGTTCTAGTGATGATACCAGAAGTGATGATTCTTATTTTTGAAGTGTGGGAGAACACTAAATATAAAAAAATAAAATAACCCTCAGGTAAGTCATCCAGAGAGAAGAGCAAATATTTTTATTTTCACCTACTGTTATCTAAAAATTAAAAAAAAAAAAAAAA
>LTAT01000367.1:18305-36884 GCA_003286495.1 Chlorodrepanis virens | reverse complement strand
AAAAAAAAAAAAAAAAAAAAAAAAAAAAAAAAAAAAAAAAATTTAAAGAAATCCTGTTTTTTATATCTTCTTCTTTTCAGATCACGTCTGATAATTGCTAAAGTCTGAAAATTGAGAATGCCCAATAAAAGAAATTACATTTAATTTCTTTCTGACTCACAGGGCAAGGATTATCCTCAGTCCTCTCATATCATATAGAGGCAATATTTACTAATAGAGGGCCTTGAAATCAAGAAAACACACTTTAACTTCTGTCACAGCACAGGTAATGAAATATAAGTTACTCAAATGGAGACACATCAATGTATATTTTTTGATGGTCTGATTTCTTTTGGCTTACTCCCTAAATATGGTAAAACTTACTGGTGGAAAGTTAGAGGTGCTACCAAATGCACAGCACTCAAAAGAAACAAATCCACAGTTTAATGTGATATTTATTTTTGTTCCCTCTCTCCCAGTCAGTATGTAGAGTTGAGATATTTTCCTCTATTTTAGTCTTACAGATGATGGTGCCTATCTTTATAAATATTTTTACGTGTATGTACACAAATATATATATATCAGTCTCCATATATACATATATATTTATAATGAGGGAAAGCTAGTTATCATGGTTTTAAAGAAGTGCATTGAGTTAAAAAGGGAAAAGGGAGAATAAAATTAGCTTGGCATGACTATGTGAGGTTAGACACTAAAATTATCCTCCTGCAGTCATATTTAATTCTCTAAACAGCTTTAACTAATTTGCTTAGGCACACTACATTTTAGTGAAACTAATGAAAAAACATGCAGCCTCTCTGTTCATTTTTAGTGAATACTCAAACCTCTAAATGTAATAAGACTTTTTTTAATCTTTTGTTTTAATCATTTCATCTCTATAACACTCTCTTTGCTTACTCAAGCTGCTATTTTAGGCAAGAGCTTGTGCTAGTAGTGCTCATATTCCCTAAATTTATTAATTTAAGGAACTTAAGCGATATTACTATAGCCACCTATGGAATTAAACAAAAATTGCCAATATCAGACAACATTTCCCCTCAAGTTAAAAAAGAAAAAAAAAAAATCAAAAAACAAAACAATGAAATGAGAAGCAGATAGCACTTGCTCATGTTAATTTTACCACAGAAGGAAAAAAAAAATAAATAGCCAGACACCTAATTTATCACATGTGGGGTTTTTTCATTTTTGTTTTCACTCTGTTCCAGGCATTAAATGAGTTAGAAAAACTATTAGTGCAGATTTGAATACATACCTGTTCTCATGTTATGTGTTTCTGAAAATTCAGTTAGTTTAGCCAGAGCTACAGAGCTAAATCCTGAGAACAGCAGACCTCCCATTGCTACCGAGAAAAGAACTGGTTTTACTCTTGCTTGGTATTTTTTCACTCTATCAAAGTATTTTACCACATGCAAATCAATGGAAACAGCTGTTACTTACTTAATCAGGCAAAGAACCACATACAAATCAGTCAAAGAACCACTTCTGGTGGCTTTGTGAATTATTTCCTCTGTCCCATCCCATCAGATTCTCATTTCATCCAAAAGAGCTTCATGGAGATCAACCAGCAGAAGTGCCAATGGCAATTAGGTTTTCAGGTAGGCCAAGTGCTTACCTTAGTCTTTGTTTAGGTTTTATTTAGGTTTTCAGGTAGGCCAAGTGCTTTACCTTATTCTTTGCTCCCTAAAAAGTCATATACAAGGTTTGCAGCTCATGGCTTTCCCTCTGGTCACTGTTTGGTGGAAATCCAGCCCAACCCAAGCCCACCCTGAATAATTGCAGACATTCTGGCTGTGCAAAAGAGTGCTAAATAGTAGGGGGGGTTAGGTTTAAACAGACAGGCAACTCCCCAAAAGAGTTAGTGTGCTGGAAACTTGTTTGCAATGGTTTCACATAGCAAGAATATACTTTTCTGTTTCCTGGTAGAACCAGTCTTACAATGTGGTTGCTGCCTAAAAAAAACCCAACAAAACCCTTACATTCGTGTTAGCTACTGCTGGGCAGACTTATCTCTCACTGCCATTGTTTACAACAATTTTGTCAACCATGGTTTTCTCATATTTTATTTAAATGTCAAATGGAAAGGTAGAGCATACCTTGTGAGATGGCTTAGATGAGCAGTCCACACACGCCTAGCAGATAAACCATTCAGGCAAACCAAGCATTTTTGGTTATAAGCAATACCAGCTTTCTGGTACTTTTCAGGACACTTTCTGGAAGGTAACAGCTTTTTCTCCATGTCTACTCATCCCAGTTATTCTCATCCCATTATTCTCAGTCTGTACGTGTCCATATGATAGGCCCAAATCACAAGTAAATTAATATTGGCTTTGACAAAATCAATATTAAAAAAAAAAATCTTTCAAAAATTTAACCAGAAGTCATTTGCCTGTTTTACTCACTGACTGTTACTTTGTGTAAACTAAATACAGATTGCTCACAGAGAACTCTTAACAAAAGCACTGAAATTGTCTTTGGCAAACTTCTGGCAAGTTTAGATATTTTGTCTGAAAATTGCATGTGGAAAAAGCAAATGTAGCCTGTGGGACATTTGTAGTATATTAACACAAAATTTTGTTTTGTGCACAGTTGCCCAAAAGTTCAAGGATTTTAAAAGCCTAATGTAATTTTGTATTGTAGAAGATCTATGCTATCCTCTGCTGTCATTAAAATAAATCCAAATTTCACAAAATGTGTTTAAACTGGTGTCATTCCATCCTAAATGCAAAAATCTAGACCGTATATTTCATACTGTTGCTGACACTGCCAGAACCTGAACACTAATAAGGTGCTAATTAGGAACTGCCATTTAAAGTCTGTCGTGCTTATGCACGTGAATTTACCATATGCTCTAGATCAGATTTCCTGCTGTGAAAAAGCTGAGATGCTCAAGCATATGATGTGCAATAAACCACTGCTTTTCAGTGTCCTCTTCTCTAAAATTGCCTTTTGTAAGGGTGGCTTTTGGAGAGGATTGCTAGAAGTTCTTGTATTTTTTTATTTTTTTTTTTTATTTGCCCAAAAACTTGCTTTGGAAAATCATTATATGGTGCTAGAGAACTGTCCAGGATTAATACCAAGAACTACCCATGTGACTGCATTCTTCAGACATTTAAGAGAATCTATTTATTAATGTTAGAGATTTGCAGCAAAATTAATCCCATTATCAGTGCTGTTGTCTGTTGTAACATGTTGAGATTGTTTCAGAACTACACTTCATTCCACGGTTTTGGGAGTTTTTTTGGGGTCCAGACATCAAATGTAGAAGAAATAGCTGGTATTACAGATGAGCCACCTGTCCCATGTGCCTTGCATTTGTAGCTTTTTAGTCCTAAATTTAGGAACAGTCTTTTTCTCATCACAGTACACAGATTTCCCAAGCTATGCATTTCTCAGAACACAGGTATTGTATGCAGAGCTGAAAATGAAAAGACAGCTTTAATTTGTAAAAAAATCAAACCACACAAAGTTCAGCTTGACAATCAATTCCATGACAGTCAATATTTCATCTTGTTGTTACAAAACTAAGCCATTATGTCATAACAAAGCCTAAAGGTGTTGAAAACTGAATGCCTTTTTTGATTTTTGAAAGGTGTAAAAACACATGTTGTGGACAACATCAACAAGAGTGCAAGTAATTGAGATCTGACTCTACTTAGATGTGTTGACTCACTGTGAAAATTCAGTGCTCAGTATAAATCAGGATTTTTTTCTTTCTTACATGTGTTGGTATGGGCAACTGGTAACATCACAAAAAAAATGTAGCCTGCAGCTCTTCATCATGTCTGGATATCGTTCCACATGGGTCCATTAGGAGGGAAAAAAAAAATAAGATTTATGGGAGAAAGGAACACAAGGTCAGACCTTTAAGAAACATTTAAGATCTCCTAAGAGTATCTGAAATTCAGCCTGCCACTCTTAGTTGTCAACAGCTTTGCATAGAGTAGACAAGGTTTTCAACTGCCACAGCTGGAAAAACAGATTTGATGTGCTCCCTTGTGATTACAGAGGGAAAAATAATGATTTACACCTTGTAGGAAGCACTAGGTGTTTCATAGTGTCATTAGGGCTGGAAAAGACCTCTAAGGTCCTCAAGGCCAACCATCAACCTAACAGCAGCACCACTGAGCCATGTCCCTAAGCACCACATCCACACATCATTTCAACACCTCCAGGGATGGTGATTTCACCCCTTGAAACGTCAGCCTGTTTCAATGTTTGCTCTTTCACTGATGAAATTTCCCCTAATATGCAATCTAAAACTCCCCTGCCTGCCTCCCAGGAATTTGAGCAGGTTGGTGTTAGCCCCAGGGGCTCACAGGCTGCGCCCCAGCAGAGGTGAAGCTGATGGAGCAGCACAGGACAGACAGATACAGGACTAACTCACCTGATTATGGCAATCCTTAACTGATCACCTCTCTAGCTGCATGCAGGAGTTTGAAATCAAGCCCACAGGCAGAAAAGCACATAATTGCACTGCCCCCAAAGCAAGTTGGCAGAGAGGCAGTGACTTAAAAAGCCATAATATCCCTCGCAGACTGTCCCTTGTGCTGGATGGAAGGGAAGTGACGTGCAGCTCCACCCGGGGTGAGGTATGAGCCAAGAAACATCAGTGTCATTGTGCCATCAGGTGTGCTGGCAAACTATGCTTCTGCTCATTCTTCATCTTCATCCATCCCTTGCCACTTGTCTGCACAAAATGGGTTTTATTTCTTCCTTAGAGCTCGCTCATGTATTGCACATAAAGCTATGGGAACTCCTGAGCTTTAAAGAAGAATAGAGTGACCTCCTCCTCCTCCTCCTCACTCTTTTAACCTGGGAGGCAAAAGGTCTTCATTTTGCAAATAGGAACACACATTTCTCAAAAGCAGTTTATATGTTTTGTAGCATATTTAACCAAAAAATTATTGACACACAAGAGGAAATGATGAAAAATACCAGCTCAGAAGAGAAGCTTTCACAAACATTTATTTACAAGAAGCAATGAGTTCAAGTGGATATTATTGTACATTCCAAGTTAAAATCTTTCTCATTATTTCTATATGACATAGTGAAAGTGGGAGCATTAATATTAAGCTCCTTCTATGTAAATTACCAGGAAAAATGATAGCATGGAATTTAGAGATTAACAGGCTTGCTAATATCTGAATCAATATTGCAAATCATGATAGCAGAGCTGGCTACTTATTTCTTGGGGAAAAAAAAATCAGCAAACCAATAGCACCATTTGGTGCAATGAAGAATATCCCAGCTTTTTCTGGCTGGTTTGCTTAGATATCTTTTTTTTTTTTTTTTATTTTTTTATTTTTCCTGGCCTGGAGACATAGAAGATCCCCACTGAGTGAGACACCATCACCTTTCAAGAGAAAAACCTGAAATATGAAATGAATGTTATAAATGGAAACTTTATATTCAAAATAATGGTGTTTTAAATGATGTTACAAAGTTAAAAAACACAGAGCACGTGGCATAGAAAAAAGAGGAAGAGAGCCCTAAGAGAATTCATTAAGTGTTTACAGGCCCCTGTAATGTCATGGGCATACTCTCTGGGGAAGGGAGTACAGCACAAAAACTCCAAACTTCAGGGTAGCTCTGCTGATCCTTGAATTGCTGCATCCCTTAATGAAAACAAAACTACAGCAAAAAGCAAAACACCAGTCTTTGAATTCCTGTGCTTCTCTCAAATCCAGACCTGAGGGAGGAGCCCTGCTGATGCTGGGCAGTCACTTGTCCCTAGAATCCCTCAGAGTCGGAAGCCCTCTGGTCCATGCCAGTGTTGCTCCATCCCTGAAAAGCATCCTCTTCTCAGCTCACCAAAATACCTCCCTGCAGCTGACAAATTTGAGCTAGCAGACAAAAATAACTCTGCAGGGGAAGTTTACAAGGACTTGTCGGCGTGTGTATAAATAAATGCTGCTCTTTCCAAATTTACCCAGGATATTCACCTTTCACATACCCTAGGGCCCACCCGTAGCTGCAGGGTCCCAAAACACCTCAGTGTACGGCAGAGATTAAATTTAACTGTGTTAGACAAATATGCCTGGACTTGGCATAAGAAAAGAGTGGTGATTTTAGGCATAAGGCACTGGATAACATCAGGGAAGGGTAAGGTTTGTCTCAGACAGCTTTGGTGACCTTGATCAAGTGTTTGCACCTCAAGTCCTCTCCTTTATAAAACAATTCTGTAAGTCTGCTCATCTGTTTGTCCCTCTGTGTTGCTGTTCAGACTGCACCTCCCTCAGACTTATTCCTTTTGTGCTGTATGTAAAAAGACACAATCTGTAGTAAAAAAAATATTTGTTATGTGATGGAACTGGGTAGAACCAGAAAGGATGGAAAAGACCTCCAAGTGCAGCCATCAAGTATTGCCTAATCTGGGCCTACTCACTGAATTCCAGACTCACTTGGACCCATCTTGGTCATGAACATTCCTGCTTGGATGATTTTCAACTTTATTTGAAGGACCTTATGTCCCTAAATTTATTTTTTTTTTTTAGAAAATAACCTAATATGAGGCCTTTCATAGCTTTCCATTGGCCATGGAAAGAAAACATCAGAAAATTAGTATTTTGGATGATGGAAAAACTCTCAGAGAGAGTTTAATATGTTAGGGGAATGAGAAAAGCAGAAAAACTATCAAAGTAATGTCATGGTAGAGATGCAATTCAGGCAGCATATCAAGAGAAGTGAGGGCAAAAAGAGAGAAATGTTGCACTTTGAAAGCCTCATAGGCTGAAACACAAAGTTCTTTCTTTCATTTGCAGTTAAAATTCACCCAGCGTCAAAGGAAAGAGGCAAAAATTGCCTTCATCCCCACACCTCAGTGTTTTGTATGCCAGGACAACCCCTGAGGTTGAACATTTCCTGCAGGGGAAAGGGAAGGAAAGGGGAATGCAAAGAAGTGTACAGGTCTGACCTTTCATTCTTTCTGCCTGAGAACCCCAGTAGTTTTTTCCTCTCTCATTACCACCAGACATTTCAGCTGCTGCCATGAGGAGTGGCATTCTTGCTCTCTGCAGTCAGTCAGTCATTTATGGAGCACGAGCTTCTTCCTAATTTACAGCAGTTTCTCATGGAATACCTAGCTGGCCACCTGCTTACTCTTGCTCATGTTGTTTTATTTCTGCAAACTCTTGTGTTAAATGTAAACAGACCAACCCTATAATCTTTTATACCAATTTAGTGGTCTAATTCCAAGGCAAGCCAAAGAGAAGGAGCAACAGCTCGGTGGTACTGAACTCAGGAGCAAATCTGCATTCTTTTTCTTGAAGTTCATGCAAGCTATGTCAGAAGAGATCAACTAATCCACAGGCATGTGATTCACATGATATTTAGTGTAGCTCATGAAAACACAGTAAAAATAACTTTACATAAGCATGTCATGTGTTAACCTTGTATTCTCCAGGCTCTTTCTACCCAGCAGAAGCACAGCAGATGTGGTTTTAGTTTTATATTTTCTTCACCAGAGACGTGGCTGCTGAACTCTTCAGTCATTGGTAAACACTCCCCAGAGTAGGTCCATTTATTTCTGTTGGGCCATTTATAAAACAAATTACTGTGCAGGCAAGGTAGCGTTAATGACAGCAACTCCCTGCAAATAAATACTACCTGAAGGCTGGCACACCTGGGGGAAGCATTGCTTATTTGAATAAAGAACAAAGCTTGTGTTTAAAGTGCGAACATTTTGTTTGTTTGTTCAAGCAGAATTTAATCCAAGCATGACAATAAAACAATAAAAATTTTTACTTCTGTTTTCCCACCACTCCAGAGCCATGGTTTGCAAAATGAAAAATGACTTCTTGCTTTAGCAGTTATCCCCATTTTGTCTTGTGATGATTGGTTAGTGTCCATGGACCTCTGTCTAGCAAATCTTACAAGGCATGCAAGTGAATAATCCTTCATCTGTTTTCAGTTTCTAGGAAAATAGTTTCTTTACCTGCTCCTTGTTTTAAAATGCCAACAAAATTCTCATGAAGCCTCAGAGAATAGCTTAGCACCAGCTGATCATATTCTATATCACAATACAGTAAGTCTCTCATGTCACTGCTCCAAACCTTATTTTTAAAAAATCTAAACTTTGAATGCCATGGAATCAGTGGAAAACTGGGAAATGTTCACTTACTTGCAATTAATTTGATATTCACCATATCAGCATTTACCATAATGTATTCATTTGGCATCCCTGTGGCTGTCACACGTAAGAGTTCAATTACAATGTACACAGCTAATGAGCACATAAAGTGTTACTGAATCAACATTACTGTGCAACATTTTCTTATTTGCAGCGTTCACATGCTTCAGGTTTTAATACAAACCAGGGGAAGAATAAAAGAGAAGCTATCAAAGGAAAACAAAAATTATCTGCACGTGTGCTTTTCCACTATCTACTGTGTAATATCAATTCTTTCTAGGCACCTGCTGCTTCCCACCTAGTTTGTGTGCATTGCCTCATACAAGATCTCCAACTCATCATTCTCTACATTTTTGGGGGCTTTTTTCAAGGTACATTCAATTACTCTTATTCTTTTACTTGCATGCTACTTGCCCCCTTCCTACAGTGCTCCTGCAACACTTTAATTTCTGCATTTTCAAAAGAAGAAAACTGAATTCACACTTCTCTTTTCTTGGTGGGATGAGCTTTAGTTTACAGGATAATTCTACTTTCAGGTAGATTTCCAACTCTGCTGATCATAGTAAGTTTTTACTGTGGATCCACATCAAGTCCCCATTCCTGAATTTGTGCAGAAATCCTGAAAAAATCAGCAAATGCTCAGCAATGATAACAAGCATTTCAAAGCATATTGTGCATTTTCTTAAATCCTTTTACTATATCCACCCTTTCCACTAAATTCTGCAGCACAAAATTGTTTGAAGTTACAGGAGCAAGATTTTGCTGCAGGTATTTAGACAGCCTAAGCTTAAATCTAAATTCTATATAAGCAACTACTCTGAGAAATTAGATCATTTATTTGCTGTCTGCACTGAAAACTGTTAAAACAATGGAAAATTTATAAAAGCTTGTCATGACTTAAAGTGTGCCAAATGCCTGTGTAAAAAAATGTGATTTTGTAAGTGTAACTAAATCATACGTAGAGATTAAGGTGAGTGCAAGAAACTCAGCTTCATTTATATTGGGGATGTTTTCTTTCTTCATTACAATTTCATGCACCCAGCTGTGTTTGCTTAAGCACTGAAACATATTTGGGGCTGGTAACCAGCTAAACAACAGTATTTCTTGTTTGCTAGAATTCAGAAGCAGCATAATGAGAAGAGGAAATCTTTATCAGACAGAATTATGGAAGCCTTGCCTTCACTGAGGTAACACAAATATTTGTGTGTGATTGAAGGAAAAGAAAACTGAGAAGAGACTGCAAACAGAGATTCTAAAGAGAGACTATAAAAAAGAGATATAAAAAGATAGAGTAGTACGAGATACAGAAAGTTAAAGGCCTAACACCTCTTGTTATCAAAATGACAGTCCTACATAAAGGGAGAGCCAAAAATGCATCTACAATCATTTTTCAGACTCTAGCATATCGGGCATATCTATTGCAATTTAAAAATAGGGATTGGATATAAAAAAAATTTATATAAGACACTACTTTGAGTATATTTTAAAGTAATTTGAAACTTGTTTCTTTTACTGTTTTACTTCCCCTGCAAAATTACTAGTATACAAAACCTGAGAGATCTCTGAATCCCTGATGTCTGGTGAGGTCATAAGACTGGAGAGAGCTGGAATTGCCAAAGCTGTTTACATACTAGCAGGTGAAATGTTGGTCACAAATTAGATATGCCAGCTGAACATCACACATAATGTGCAAATATATAGTGGGCTTTAAATGAAATAATCCTTACTGTGCCTATTAAATCCCTTCCCTGTCCCAAATATATTGCTTTCTTGGAAAACATTTCCCCTTTCACATCAGTGATTCTATTGCCAAGTTCTATCTGCTAATCATCTGCAATTCAATTTTGGGAAACATGTTCCGCTGCTTAAATTCTCTGCTCAGGAGACATTTGTTTTCTACCAGAAATTAGAAAAAGTGCTTGAAAGGTACTGAACAAGAATGGAAATATAGCTGTTAGCACTTTTAAATGTTTTCCTCTAATCACATAACTGGAAAAGCATCCATTTATCCAAAGGCTACTCCCAAGTCAGCAGTGCTCCATGTGACTTTTCTATTACTTACAGATTGGTATTTTCTCTAAATAGCAATCTAAATAATACCTGCAGCTCTATTTTATTATGATATTATCAGTTGCTACTTTTTGTTCCTTCAGTGCTTTTAGTATAGGATTAATGACCCATTTGATAAGAGTTAAATACAGGAAGGTAAAACCAGGTCATATTATTGTGCCAGAAATGTGTGTGCAGCACATGACATAAGCTTCATCACAGCAGGGGTTTAGGCTTTATTGACAAGCTTGAAAACATTATCTCATAAATTCATTGAGCATAATTCCTGAGTAATCAAGGATTTTGAGCATTTTTATGTATTTTAAAAATGAAATATGCATATTACAGATTGAAAATAATGAATGTTATGATTGGGAGAAATGTATCACTTACATGTACTCAAAGCTTTTAACCAAACCCTTTCATTAAAGAAGAATAATTTCAGGCTAAATATTAAAGAAGTTGGAGAATCCTTCAGGTAGAAATCTCCAGTTTGTGTTTTCTGGTAGTAAAAAAACTTACATTGCCATTTGTTTCAATATAAAGCACATTTAAACAGAACATAAAAACATAGTGAGATCCACCTGAGACCACAGCAACCATTTAAGGATGTATCATGTTCACCATTTGCTTGCATAATTTTACAAAGTTCAAAGTGGATGTACAATGATAGAAGCAGGGCTTTAGAGTCACATGTCTGTGTTCACCATTTGCTTGAATAATTTTACAAAGTTCAATTTTGCAAAGAGAAAAAATCATAGCCCAGCCCCCATCTGACCCACTGGATCCAAGGCAAAGTGACACAACAACATTCCTGGAATAACCTTGGCTAACTCACCCTGAGTCTTTTGAAATCCCATAGTACAGCACCAGAACATTCCAAGAGCAGATTGCCTTTTCCCATTGCTGACATCACTGGAAGATCTCCCTGAAAAGGACAGCACAAGGATGCTAAGCATGCACAGACACAGCCAGGACCTGCCCATCCACCCCTCAGGGAAGTGTAGCCCGAGGCCTTTGCTAAGAGGCAACAGAAGCTTGGCTTTCCCTCTTTTCCATATTTCAGAGCTCTCCCAAAAGTGATGATCTTGGATCTGAGCTCAATTAGTTTGGATTACAGGAGGTAATTCCCTCTGCCAAGTATTGAACGGTGCAATGTAGGCATGTACATTCAAACTGCTTGGCTGAATGCCCTTTACAGTAACCTTAATTCATCTTACACTAAATTAGGACATCTAAATCACTGCCACCAAACCACCAAACAGCTCAGAGGCAAAGAACATATTTAATTTTCCAGTAAGCTCTACTATTTACCTGTTCTCTGTGTGAATTGCTATATCTTTCCTTAAACATCATTCCTCATTCACTAATACAATGTCCCTTGATGTCTTTATTCTCTGCCCCCCATAGAAATCTTTCAATAAGATTTTTCAGATGATATTAGCAAAGTATGAATGCTGCCAATGTCCACTCTCATTTTCATTAAATGATCCATGCCTTTTTATAGATCCTATTCTTCTTATGTCCTTGTGTAATGGTGAGCAACAGGTTTCTTAATTCTTCCTGCAATATAGCTTTCATTTATATTTTACTCTTTTAAGCTGTCCTTGTCTATAGGGAACATGCGACATCCATGTCATAGATTTCAAGGGTCTATTGTTTCTGCACTGAGCATCAGGATAAAGGACTGGAAAAGACACTTCTAATGAGGATAAAGGACTAGAAAAGGACTGTTATATTTGAAGAACTTACTGTACACACTAAGAAGCTCATTTGAGAGCCTCTTTGCCTCCATAGACTAGACTCACTCTTGGAAGAGTCCTGGGTTCAAATGGCAGCTCTGGATATTTGATTGCCTATAAATATATGATATAGTTGTACTGTCTTACTTCTTCACATAGGGATAAGAACATTTTAATCAATATTAAATAATTTGAAAGGTGTTCTGTCAGCTGAAAAAAAAAGTACAGACTTCAAGTCTCTGGTTCCGAGGAGAGGTGAAATGGAACTTCAAAAGGAAAATCACACAACATGTGAAAGGTCTCTGAAGAAGGTCAAATGCAACTCAAATTTTACTGTGCTGTCTTTGTCCTGAGGAAAACTGGTCTAAATCACCAAGATTAACTGATGTAGAATGTATCTCTCTGATGAAAGTGTCCAAAATTGTCAGGAAGAATCTCCAAACAGGTGCTGCTGAGCAAGAACACAGCTCAAAAGGGTGTTAAAAACATAGCACAGCTCTGTCAGACTGCAACTCTGAGGGACATAATGCCTGAAGTCAGTTTATTCAACCCATTTATTCATGGCTCTCTGCTATGGAATCAACTAAAGACTGGATGCACTCAATACCATGCAGTTCCAGTACCAAAACTGGAGCTTTTCTGCATTTTTGTTATATGCCACAGTCTTCAAGTTCTTCTGTACTGAAAGTAGCTTCTTCTGCTTGGTTTTATTTTTCTTTGTCCAGTGGAGTAACATGTGATGACATGACATAAAATTCTGCAAAATGTCTTTGATGTCAGTGGTTAAAATGCAAGCAAATATTAATATTAAAAATGCAATCTACCAAATATCCATTTTAATTAGTACATTTGACATATTGAAAATCAATACTTAAGTTGTAAAAGATTCTGCAGTTTAGGCTACACTCCACATAAATGATCATTTCAAAATTAAGAGATGCAAATTTAATCAATAGATTTAAAGCTTTACATCACTTGAAGTACTTGAATTACTTCTAATCAGCCTAGTAAATTGAAAGCATCATTTAATTCTTGTTCCTTCCCCCTCTTTGAAAGACAAGCCCACCTTCAGGCTAGATTTTGCTCAGAATAAACTAGATTATCTGGAACCTTTGCTCTTCCTTGTTATTCTTCACAATTAAAGGTATATTATAATGTCAGGAAAACAAATAGCTTAAAATCACAGAAATCCTTTCATCATTTAAGAAACTTGAGCTGAACCAATGAATTTAAAAAGGTAATATTGGTAAAATTTCATTTTCTCATTGTGATACCTTTAACAAAGCTGAAGCTTTTTTTTTTGCTGATGAGAGATCAACCTTTATGTTTAAACCAACGTTTAAGTCTATGTGCTTATTTTCCAGAATTATTTCAGGAATTGCTCATTTTGTGAAACAGGCTGTGTAAAGCTCCCATGTTTTGGTAATTTATAGTATGAACCAAATTTATCAAAATTTAAAATTCCTTCTTTTTTCCCTCCCCCTTTTTAATTTTACAATCTACATGTTAACAATGTTGACACAGCCACCTGTTAAAATATCTGCAAGACACCTTGAAATACAAGTCATACTGAATTTTAGCCCTGAAATGCATTTTATTTTTACAGAATACTTGTCGAATGTACACTTGAAAGAGCAAGAAAGACTGAAGACCCATTTTTACATGAAAAGTCACACTGACATTGATAGAACTGCTCTCTCACTTGATTATTTTTTGCATCTGGGATTATTATGATTTTTTTTTCCACTGTATTTTCTAGAATTATATCTGTGCAGTAATAATTATACATGGAGTTGCAAGTATCTTTAAAGTTTTTCAGATCAATATATAGCCTGAAGGTTTTCAGGCTATAAATCTTTGGACAGCATGCATAAAGCCTATATTTCCTTTGAAATGGACAGGTGGAATTATAATGGAGAAGATTTTGACAGTTTTATTCCTTTTTCCTCAAAGTTTTCTGTGGTAAGTGCTGTGTGGGAAAGCCCCACACTTTGAAATGGAGCAGAATGACATCTTGATAAATTCTGGTATGCCACTACCCTGCTATTTAGCCTGTATTGTATTCATATAAAGAAACTTGTTGATAACATACTTGAACTGGAACTCACCCAGTTTTCCCATAAGCATCAGAGTTACATAAATAGTGATAACCTGGAGTTACTAGTAGCTTGTCTTCAGTAAAAAGTCAGCTTCTGAGTCATGGACAATGGGATGCTCAGACATTGGCATGATGTGAACTGGGTCAGCAATCTTTTCTTTCCACAAATTTCAAGGACAAAAATCATATGACACACTTAAGGAAAAACCCCCGGGCAGAACCACTCTTGTATCCTCTGATACAGATGAGTCACTCCAGCTGGAGTTTCCAGGGCAAAGTATTTTTGGACAGCAGTGGAAAGCAGAGGATTATGTTTAATCTCTGAATTGTACACAGGCTGTTGCATGGTCTCAGCAGAGTGAATTCCTAGAAGATGTGAGGTAAAAACAGCCACAGATTTCTGACCCTGCTCTGCAGCAAGCAAACATTGGTTAGTTCATGGTGTTGTGAGGACACTCAGTAACAAATTCAGCAGTACCAATGTCTCAGGGTAAGATAAACTATCAGTATAAACTCACAGGTTGGTGTGAAGGTAATGTCCTTTCCATCCATGCAAACCCAGCTGGGATTCTGACTTAAAAATGGAGTTATTTCATCAAACCTCCATGTCATGGCTATCAGATGTTCTGTGGAAAAAGATAAAACCCCATAACACCATATTAGAGCTTTACCAAGCATCACCAAGCCCTCATTTAATAAATGGTGTTAGCATGACCAAAGGAAGATCTAGCAGGCAGCTTTGGAAGGAAAGGCTGGATTTGCAACTGGAGAGAGGGCAGCAGCTATTCTTTCACATGCAGAAAGCTCAGATTTTTCTCATTTTGCTACCAAATGGGAGCTACACCCCATACTATAATGCCTTTTGCCAAGGGTGACAAAGCACTGTTCAAGGAATGGTGAGAAACCCACCCCCTCCTCTTCTCCTCCACTCACAGATGGAGGTGCTTGAACACACAGGTCTTGTCACCTATGTTCCCAGAGGGTCATGGGAGGGGAAAATCCAAAGAGAGCTGAAAGAAAAGCACAGAAAGAGTTTTCAATCTGATTGAAGTATGTTCTGTCAAGAGTTTATTCTTCACCTATGATTGTGAACTGCTCTTGTAAACTCCAAGTCATAGCCCTGCCCTTGGAATGTTTAGTATGACTTGCAGTACAGATTTTAATTGTTTTTTAAGAGTGGAAACTGTCATCTAGCTAGCGTACATTTTCTTTTGTTATCCATTTGAAGAGTGCTTCCCTGTGAACCATTTTTACCTGAGTCTCATAGGCATTCTGTAGGAAATAAGAAACTTCCAAATTGTTGTATTTTCAAATTGTCATGTAATTCAAAATGACCATTGTTCTTTCCAGAAATTTAATGTGTTATTTACTGTGTAAAAATCTATACTGCTTGCATTTTTTATAGTTTCCAACTTGTATGCAATAGTTAAAATTTAGCAGCATTTAATATTTTATTTCCTAACAGAAAAATCAGTTATTACCATCTCTGAGCAGTTGCGTTCAGGAATCCATATATTGTCCAAAACAGTCAAGTTGTGGGCTTTTCACTGATTTTTCAGAGACTAAAATGTCAGTTATTTATTTACTTTACTAGATAATGTGTGTGCAATCAGTTATCCTCTGACCTCAGATCCCCCAGGCCCTTCCCATCTGTCAGACTTTTCTGTAACTACTTGTTCTTTCCCAACAGCAGACTAATGCACTAGGCTTGTACACATCCCTTACAATGAAAGAGCTGAAACAAAAACAAGGTGTCACATCCAAAAACACCTAACCTTTGTTTTCCCTGCTCCTCTGCAAAACTCCAGGGAACTGTTGTTTTTACTGTGTGTTTGAGTTCCATAATATTACACATCTGTAAGACCATCATGGGTTTTTTTTTTATCTTTGTGAGACTGAAAGCTTGAACTTTGTACACTAAGGCAAAAAAAAAAAATATTTTCAATGAGGAAGTACCTCAAGGGACCCTCTGTGATTCTGTGGCAGACCCATCACAAATATGTGTTCTAAAGGCTGTTTGTTTTCCTCTCATCAATTCATTGAGAAGGTAATTTTAATGAAATACAGAGTAATTGGATGTCATGTAATGGTTAAATGTGGAGCTTCCTGGAAATGTTTTCCCTATGTATTTACCCAGGAACATCTAAAGTGTAAATACAGTCCCTGGGTAATTATCTCACATTGTAATGGGTTTAATACAGTGGTTCAGATTCAGAGTTGACATAAGTGTTTTGCAAATATAGTGCCATTAAAGTCAATGAGGCTAAGTCAATTTACACTAGTTAAGGGTATGACAGTGTGTACAGAAGATTTTTTTGGCATAATCATCCTGGATTTGACAGCTTCATGGGCTGAGAGAGCCTTTAATGCAATTGTGGGCCTTCCCATAAAAAAGATTTCTTCTGACATACAGCGGAAATGTATGGGGGGAAAGAGAGGGAAAAATTTAAAAGTCTGGTTATGATACAATAACGTTGAAAACATCTGCATTATAAGAATTATGCATTGGTGTATGCCTTCTTGTTCCAGATGTTGTAAAGCAACAGCAAAACACCCTGGGAAGGAATCACTATGGTAGCCACCTGAGGGCATGCTAGGAAAAGAAGAAATTTGAGTCTTGTGTACAAGTTTGACTCACCCAAACCAACAAAAACTTCCTGGAATTATATCTTTAATTTGTATTGACTTAGTTCATTGTTTTCCCACAGATTATTTGCCTTTCATTTTTGTGATTCATCCCTGGGGAGCTAAGAGCATCTGAGGTATGGGGCTGGAAGGAGACGTGCTGGGCCAGTAAAACAAATCTGCTGCTCTTCTGTGCAGTACATCCTTCTGCTTTGGGATGCCTTCTCTGTAAGCAGGAAACATGAACAGAAAAGTAAAATCATCCCTTTCCAATTATTCTAAACTGTTTAAAGTTTTCTTTGTTATTATTTGTTTTTTCACTATTCTCTAATTCCCTCCTCTAATCCCCATCTATGCAGAATATTTGTCCTGATTACAAGGGCCCAACACCCAACAGGGAGTATTTAAACATATGCAGGTTACATATTAAGCCTCATTTTCTGATTTATTTCCTCATGATGTTCACTTTGCCTAGTCTGGTTGTCATGGCCTTTATTGCTAAAGTTACCTGACAAGCTTCCTATGACCACCTGGCTTTTAATATAAAGATATTGAAATAATACAACAACTGAATATTAATGTTACTTATTAACAACTTTTATCCCATTACTGAAACAAATGGTTACTTTTATTCACTAAAGGCTTTCTTGTTGCTTTAAAAAAAATTAAAATATGTTTTGGGAAATTCAGGTTACTTTTTTTTTTTTGTGTTATTGATTATAAAAGAAAAAAATCTGGAATTATTTTTATGTGGTTGTGAACCTATTTTGCCAAACTGTTCTGGGAAAGGTAGTGGCACACATTTGGTGTGAAGTGTAGCACAACATACTCATATACTTTCAGAATCATTTTTGTACATTTTCAGAATTTTACAACGGCTTAGGAAGACTTCATGGAGGCATTTGCACTTTCCTTTTGGGAGAATGGGAAATATTTTCAGTGTGAAACACAAAAGGAAGGAAATCAAAACCCTACTCGCAGCATTAATTAAAAAAGAGAATCATCCAAGATTTGTTCATTTCCTTTGGAAGACTCAAATTACAGTGTTACAAATAGATTTTGCAAGTGTGGAGTTTTGACTTGAAAAAATAATAGCACATAATAGCCTTATCTGATGCAAGGAAGAGATGTAAACTAAATGAGAGGGAGCACAATAATTAGCAAAAAACACCAGAAAAGGAGCTCTGATGTGGCTATATTGTGAGAAATAATGGATCTGCTTGCCGAGAGAATATTCCACTTGATATATATACTCTCTAAGTTTACCAGTGGGAAAGTTGTGTCAGGCACATGCAGAAGCTTCAGTCTGCATTTTTCAGCACATCATTTAAAGCACAGGCTGGTACATACCTACTCAGGTTTTACTCATTGCTCCAGGATGCAACTACATTTCCCTTAATATGCTTGGATAATAAAACAGTTGGTGGTAATTAGCTTAATGATTTCAGCATGAAGATTAGTAACCCTTGTAATTTTTATCCTTGCTAGTATAAACCAATTTACAAGGGCTCAAAGTACCTGTTTAACTGCCAATATATGTACACATTTTCAGTACTCAAATTAACCTCTGAGTTTAGAGCAGCAACACCTTTTTATACAAAAGTGATGCCTCTCTACTTCTTGCATAGGAAGCATTGGTAATTGAAGTACTAGTCAGGAACAGACCTTGGATTTAAAACAATGTTTTCCAGAAGGAAAGAGGAAATGCTACCCTTCAAAATTAAACTCAAATACAAATAATCCAAAAAAAAAAAACCCAAAAAAACACCCTCATTTTCCTTTGATTTTGTAGAGTTTTCATACATTGGAATTATCATTGTTACTATAGCAATACATTCTGTGTATTCTTTACAAACTAAAGAAAAACAACAATAATACTATTTATATATATATATATATATATATATATATATGTACAATCAAAGTCAGTGAAGACC
>LTAT01000367.1:0-18289 GCA_003286495.1 Chlorodrepanis virens | reverse complement strand
TGTACAATCAAAGTCAGTGAAGACCCTCAATTTAATACAGTTCAAAGGCACTTCAATGGATTCATGCTGCAGCCCCTCTTTATTCTGCAGTGCAATAAATTCTGCTGCAGTTTGAGGTTAAGTTACCCCATAACCTAAACATGCAAACAGCTTCTGCAGTTTCACCAAGAGCCACTTGTGCAGTCCTAATCTGCCTGTAAAACTCCCATTGAGGAATTGCTCTCCCATGTCTCATCAGTGAAACAAAATACAGGCACCTTTGTAGAGATGAAGACTGCAAAGCAGTCAAACACTGTTTTTAAAAATCTGCTAGATACTTACCTGTCCAGTAGTTCCATTTTCTGTTGAACCTGTGCACTTTTTAATTACATAACAAATGGTTAGTCCATGTCTCTTATGCAGAAATTCCTTTAAGTATGAAAACACTGTCCCAATCGATGATTTTCCAGAAAGAATCAGGGAATAGACTAACAGGAATTCTCTAACTGGAAAGAAATGATTGAGTGAACATTTAGATTTTTACCCACAATCAAATTCAATCAGATGATAGCAGCTTAGCTGATAAGTTTATTTATCTTTACATTAGCTTTCCTTTGTATTAATGACAGACACTTGATTTCTCAGAAGAAAGGACATTATTTTTTTTGTAAAACTTAATTTTCATTTCAATATCTCAAATATGAGATTATCAATCAACAAATATGGTTCTTACTATTTTGATTGTTTTTGTTGTTTTCAGTCCTATCAACATTGACTATTAAAGGTTTTGGGGGTAACCACACAAATTTGTTTATAAAATACTTTACAGCAACTTTGCTGCTTTTCTTTTTAATTTCTGGCATTACTGAGTTTTTTACCATTTTCCTTTTGTCTATAATGTAACTTTTACTCACTATTTGTGATATAACTACAAAATGGGGGAACATCTCTTATTTCTTTTTACATTCTCTATTTCTATGTACAGTTTTTGACAACCATCTGCTTAGAGCAGATTTTACCTCCCTCTCCATTCATCCCAGTCATAATAAAAATGTTGACAGAAACAGCTTCTTCCAGGAAAATAGAAGGTTAATGGATAAGTGAAAGCTTAACTTATTTTTTCATTTAAATTCTGGTGTAGTCTCACAACCTGTGTTATTTGAGTGTTCACATGAATTTATTAACTAGAATTTAAAGTTCCAACCCCAAACACTGGATTTCACAGAAGGATTCAAAATATACCGAATATTTACAAATTACTGTAGGAGTTTTGTGAATGGCAAGTAGAATGACAGATGAAAATCTCTGTGTGCAATACATGCAGTGTAAGAGGAGGCTCTTTAGCAACAATTAAAGGGGAGAAATGACAGCAGGCCTGTGTCAGTGAGAACAAAATGAGGATGAAAGCACCTACAGTGACAGCACCACAAGGGGTAAAAGATGCTGCATATGGGTAAGGGGGAGCTAGGGCAGAAATAAACCACAGGAATTCCATGAAGAGCCTGGGGAGTTTCTTATGAGTAAAGATTTACAAAGCCAGTAACACCAAGTTACTTGATTGTTATTTTTAATGACTACTATTTGTATTATTATTGTTATTATTTTCTACATTGTTTCAATTAAATTGTTCTTATCTCAACTGAGTAATTTTACTTTTCTTCTGTTTCTCCTTCCATTCCCACCAGGGCCAGAGAGGGAATGAGCGAGTGGCTGCATGGACTCGGTTGCCAGCTGGGGTTAAAGCATGGCACTGCCACAGCTCCAAGCAGGTGAAGCCCCATCCTGTTGTCCCCCACAGAGCACAGGAGCCACAGCTGCCCCATGGCAGGGATGGCTGGGGTGGGTGCACCTTCCCTGGCCCTGAGGTCCTGGGCCAATGGCTTTCCCAGGACACAAAACAAGAGCAGCTACCCATTGTCAAATTCTCTTCACTCTCAGCCTTCAAGGAAGGACACCACAAGAAGAAATTCATAGCTGGAGAGACCTTGTTTTGTGAAAGTCCTACCTTGCACCACCAGCTGGAAACTCCCAGGGATCTGATTTGTCTCTGTTTATCTAGGTGCCTTTGGCAGCTGCATGCCAATGATGCAACTATTGATGGTCTAATGATTTTGGCTGGAAAGACCCTCAATGTTTTTGCTGAAGTTATATTTTTAGTTTATATTCTCTACTCAAAGATCAGATATCTTCCCAGGGATGCAACACACCTCTGGCAGCTTGGACACTTCTGACTTTTAGCTGCTTGTGACCACAGTTCCTTCTCCGAGTGGTATTCCCAGGATATCTTCTTACAACTTGAAGGGACTGCCCAAAATTCTTTGTTCTCAATCCTGCAAACTTGCATTTGGCCATTAAAAAAAAAAAAATTAAAAAAACCCACAAAAAACCCCCCACAAATTAGACCTTTCTATATATAAAAGCTATCTTCATAATTAATTACTGTTCAATCAGCCTTAATGTCATTTCCACATTTTCTCAGTAATCAATCCACATATTTTCCTCCAGATTTTTTACTATGTATCTAATGGCAATGGAACAAGTTGGTAAGGATTCCCATTAGAAATATTCACAGTAGATTATGATATAATATTAGATAAAGTATGTTTTGCCACCTACTACTTAAGCAGCATGGCCAAGCACTTTAGTCTTTTCAGGTTGTTTCCATCAACCCTGTGTCCATCTTCTAAGAAGAGCTGAATGTAAGAGAAAAAGCCATCAGATATAAATATCTATCTAATAATTAGGGAATCCAAATGGCTAACAGGAAACCTAAGAGACCTTGCAAATTAGGCGTTATACTCAGAAGCTGATGTAGATTGGAAGGTCTTAATGAAATAAAAATTATTAAACTAATGAGCAACAATCAAATGGAGATGATGCTAGAGTTAAGTTTTAAGGAGCACAAGCTTTTTACAGGTTTCAAAAAATCTGAGATGGAATTAAATTGTCTTCTCTTGTAACCCTTAAGCACTGAGATGGCCTAATTTGTAATTAATGGTTATTGGTGGCATAAAACAGACACTTCAGTTTTACAGGACATAGCAGGGTAGAAATGCAACGAAATATGGGTACAACTAAGTGACAAATTAAAATACTAATTACTGGAGGCTTGTGTAGTGCTGTTGAATGTGATTTTGAAGTGGATGCCAGTTACTTTATTAACCTTTCAATTATTCTGCCCCAAGAAGTTTACACTATGAACAGATATTAAGGCCAAAGGTATTATTTGATCACATCCTCAAATATTTTGCATACAGGAAAACTGTTCTACTATCATTCTAAGAAAATAAGACATATGTATAGTGTTTATAGAAACAATAAAGTTTTCCCATGCAGCATAAGTAATTCACCTTCAGGAAGGCGTAAAGACAATTCTTGAAGTCTCTTCCAAATATTAACTCACAAGTTCTGAAACAACAGTGTTCAAGAGCATACCAAAAAAAAAAAAAAATTAAACTGCTTAATCCCTGTCTTGAGTGCAAACCTAAAGACAATTTTTATTGTGGAAATCTTCTTCCCTTTCCATTAAATTTTCCCTCTTGTGAGCAGATGGGGGAAGGGAGGAGGAATTATTACCATTGATTTAATTAAGCTACTAAAATTACTGGTCCAGTCCATTGGGAAATGACAAGTTTGAGATTGCAAATTGGATGTAATCATCTCACCTCATTATTATTTTTGGCATAAAAATAAATTAATTTTGTGTATTTTCTGTTCTCATTACTGTACTTGTCATAAGAGGGAACTATCAAACTTTTAATAATACCTGATGTACTTTGGTAATGATGGTATTATGCTCCACAACTTTGACATTTTCAACCCTGTCCTTGATTTGCTGGCTATTCCACTCTTCCCTGTCAGATTAATAAAGGCTGTAAATATGGAATCAGCTAGGCAATTTTCTACAAAATGCAATTGCCCCACTTTATCCCTTTCTAGTTTTCAAATAGAAAAAGGGGAGGGAGCCAAGAGAAAATTAAGCTGAACTGCATTGATATTACTGCAGTTTAAGGTGTTGGAATTATTGTTGTGCACTGAATAGTTAATAAATGTGAAATAATATCTCTGGATATCATGTTTATATTCAGGTCCAAAGATTAGGCTTTTTTTTTCCCCTGGAAGCAGGCAGATTTTGCTAACGAAACTGAACCACAATTGCATAAGTTACAACTAAAACCAAAATTTTTTCACCCATTTTTACACAGAAATGTTGTTACAGATGATTAGAGAAACAAAATCTTGGTTAGTAAAATTTGCATAAAAAGCAAAAAAAGAAAATCAGAAGCTTCAAATGAGAGAATTACGTTATTGATCCTCTTCTTTTTGGACCTGTTGCAGAGGACACAAGACAGGCTGGTTTAGCTGTCAGCAATGTTCCAGTAACATACCTCTATTTACCATTTATTTTCAGCTAAAGCAATCTTTAAATCTTCAAAACAGAAGACCTCTTAGCTTGTGAATGAATGCACAGAACTGAGAAAAGACCAAAATCATGTTAGACAGCAGAAAAATTTCAAAATGATATCCACCTTTTCCTCCAATGCAGCAAAATCTGCCGCTTGAAGTGAAGCAAAATTACACTTTGAATGGCTGTGTTTTCCAAAAATGCTTTTCACAACACATACCTTTCTAGAAACTTGTTTCTCCTGGATGAAGGCATGGCTAAACTGGCACATGGCTTCCTAATCCTGTGCTCTATTTTTGTAATTGTTGGATAAGTCCAAAATTCAGAGTTACTTACAGGTCCTGATGGTGACTATGTGACTTGACTTCCTCCTTCCAGGGCTTTGGGTTGAGTAGAAAATGAAGCTTATGCTGAAAAACTTCCACTGGCATCCAGGCACGTTCTTACACAAGCTGAAAGCCTTAATTCAAGTTTTCAAAGCAGTTAAGGGATGAAGAGCCAGCCACATCAGAGAATGTATTTTGATCTATAAATCACAGAAACAGAGATATTTTTGAGGGAACACAGAGAATGAAGATCACAAAAGCCAGAACAAAGCATGCAAGAGCCAGGGAGAAGGCATTTTCTCTCTAAAGAGGCAGAGCTCTGAAGGGATCCTCTGTCTTTCAGAGGACACCAGACAGAGTGGGTTTGATTGCCTTTCAGATGCAGCACATGGCTCCATTTTAAGTGACAGAACACACTTTTGATCTCCAGCTCACTAATCCTCCCAGAATTCCTCTCCAACTGCACTCCCAAACAAAAAAATATTGAAATGCCTACTCCTCATAAAGTTTTCTTATCAAAATGGCAAAAGCATCAGAGTCCTCATAAATTGGATGAGTTATTGTAAGGTTATTAGGGTATATAAGGCCAGGTGCTACCTGGCTTCTCAACCATCATCTTCGTGATCAACACTAATGGGAAGTTTTGTCCTAAGCCTCATAGCAAAATGAGCCTTCTTGGAGATCAAAAATAAGTAAAAATTACTGGGAAAAATTACACTATAGTGCAGAAGAATTAGACAATACACATTAACTGCAGAAAGACACGGGTGCTGAGATGCTGGCACTTGATCAAAAGTATTGTTTCAGACTTTGACATCACATTGCAAGCAACTTTCCTAAGTAGAAAGCTGTGAAGTTGTGTAAGCACCAGTGAAGATCTTGATATAGAACTGGGATTTCAAGTCACTTCAAAGTCTGACACTCCTATCTTCTTTCTTCTCTAAGGATAAATATCTCCCACATCCCAAAATTAATGTAGATGTCCCATCAGTCTAGATCTTTCTAGCACATATTCTCTAAATATAAAATTTACAGCTTTGAGCAAATGCCTTTAGTGAAAGAGTAAATTCTTGTGGAAAAGCCAAGGGTAATAGAAAGAGCATCAGATAAAAAGCAGGATTACTTGCAACCACTGAAACAACTTCGGTGGAAGGGACTCCAAGTGGCTAGAAAATCTGGCAATAGATATAAACCAGAAAATTATTTTTAGTAGAGATATTAATCATTTGGAGCTTTTAAATCAATTGAAACAAGTCTATGGAGAAAAAGCCCCAACAAACTAGTTTCTCTTAAATTTAGAGCCATATTGCCACTGACCTTAATAAAATCAGTGGGTGTCTAACATGATTCTGCTGTGTTTGGCTTATTATTTTGTCTAGACAAAAGGCAAGGTCATATCTGTAAGTCACATAACAGTTTTGTTTCTGTTGGGAAACAATAGTACTAAACAAAAAAGATTAAAGATAAATTGCAGAAGAAAGATTTGGGTTCTTCTGGGGGCACATGACCTATGCAAGAAAGATACACATCTATCACCTTGTAGAAAAGGCCTCCTCTGACTCTGTTAGTAGAAATAATTCTCTTTAGTTGGCTTTTTCCTTTATATAGAAACTATACAAAGGCTCATTTTAAGAAGTTGGGAAGTCCCACATTTGCAGGCTGCCTTGTGCTGCTTTTTAAGCCTTCTAAACAACCAGAAATTCATTAGCAGCTCACTTTTTCTCTGGGACCCAAAAGCTCTGAGACAGGTATTAAATACTCCCACTTTAAAGCATTCAAAACAAATTCACAATCTGTTCCATATTTACTAATTCACAAAAGCTTGATGGCCACTGGAAAGCAGATGTTAGGGCTTTCCTGTCAACATCTGTTTGCTATGAATAAGTGGAGCTCTTCTAGTACAAAAATCATTACAAAGGAGCGAATAAAAACCTTCAAAGAACTTTATAAAATTTAACCTGTACTAAGCAATGTATTTTTGCAGCAAGGATCTGAATTTTAGCTCTTTCCAAGAGATCTAAGGAAGCTTCAGGCTATATTTCCAGACAGTATATAACAGGAAGAAAAATAACAGTTACATAAACGTGTGTAGATTTTTAGTGGTTGCCAAAGAGATTCATTTGATATTTTTATGATCCAAGTGTTTTCCATTTAGCCAGCAGACACTGGTAATTTTGTTCTGCAGAGAAAGCCATAACAAACCAAATAAACTACTTGATACAATAAAGCTGTTCTGCCCTTAAGGTACAGAGCTTTTCCATACCGTTTTCATATGAAAGTTTATTCAGATTATGAACCCCCTGCTGACACCAATACCTCTACTCTCTCTCTCTCTCCGTTCCCAGCTCTTAAGTCAAATTGTTGGGCCAGCACTTTTACTTTGATTATGTGAAGTCCCTGTGGAAATATACAGTACATTCTAAAACATCTTTATTTTACAGTCTGCTGTGATCTTAAATATTTGAATGTCTAATTTACAGGCATGCTTAGGGAAGTGTTGATGCAAAGAAACTGGCTGTTTGTACACAACCCAGATCAAAGTGGTTCTTCTCAGTAATATACTCTATAGCATTAGTTAAATAATTGAGAAAAAGTCTACCCTAAAACATCTGTAAGAAATTTCAATTTAAATTTAAAATTCATGGCTGACTTTATCAGCCTGTTGCCTGGGTTTTCCTATCAAATGACCCTGTGCCCTACCCACTGTGCTGACTACCTGAACGACAGTGTAGATGCAAGCACAGATGTGGGCAGATGTGGAGAGGTCCCAGACACATTGTCTACTGAACATAAACTTCATAAGGCACCAAATTCAGACATCTGTGCTCTGCCTCTCAGCTTTGCTTGGTAGCATGAGTTTACTGGGCCCTTAGCTGTGCTCACATGACACAAATCAGCTTTTAGCACAGGCAAATCCACTTGCACCTGCCTGAGATATAGTGCATAAACCCTTTTTCATTACTGACATCTCCATAACAGAAAATAAATCTGGAGAATTGAGATTGGTGCCTTAATGCAGATTGGTGCCTTAATTCATCAGCTGAAATGTCTTCTTGGATGTGAAGGATCAACATGGTTGTAAAGAGGCATCAGAACAGTAGTGATGGGGCTCAGCATGAGCCACCCCGGGGCAGACAGAGGTACGAGCCTGCAGAAACAAACATCTCCTTTCTATTTATGGGATCTGGGTTTTAGAATGTTAAGCAGTACAGTTCTTGCTCCTACATGTGAGAAACAACCACCTCTGCGGGCAGCCCTCAACCACAGCAGATAATGGATTCAGCCATGCAACAACACAGTTGTCATTTTTTTTCCCTTAAGAAGGAAATAGTTTAGTTGGATCTCAGATCAGTTTTCTTTGCAGTACGGCTTTGGGCAGGAACAATGAGTGGGGATGAAATATTTAAACCCAGTATTGCTGCCCAGCAATTTTTTAAATGCTGAAAGACAGCCTGAGCTATGGTTTTGATTAAGTTAGTATTCCTATATTTTATATAAATATATATTTATCTATATATTAGAAGACATGCTCAGCACTTTAGGATTGCTCAGGATGCCAGATTAAGAAATTATCAGCAAAACCAAAAATTTTAGTGGTGTTGCTGTTGAGCAAGCCAACAGTAATTACAGTAACTGCACCTTAGGGAAGTAGAGGAACCACTTGTGTTGTTACCTGATACTTGTGTATCAGGACTGTAAGTCACTACAGCACCCAGTAGAGCAAACTAAGAACTAGCAAGGGCTCAGTCAGAAATCACAACATGTGCAGTAGAATTTATGAAGCAATTTTGAAATGTCAAGATGATCTTTCAAATGCTTTTACATGGACTAATAAAGTGCTTGAAATCTGCTGTGGTTCCACATGTTCCAGTATCTGCAGTAATTAAGGTGGATTTTTGCATTTGTCTTGAAGTAGACTTTGGTTCTATGGCTTTCCTCAAAATAAGGATAAATAAAATAAAAGCAAAGAGACACAGTTGTGTGAGAACTGTTGAAGGTTAATGACTCATTTGCAAAATCATCTGGGTGCCTTGCTGAGGCCAGGTTTGCACCACCAGCTGAAGGGGAGGAGGAGATTTTTGAAGTGTGGTGACCGTGACAAAGCAACCTTTGTTTAGCAACCAGCTGGGTTTTGAGCCAGATAAGGGAGAAGGCTGATAAGATCTTGTAAATCTGATTTTGTAAATTAAGGGGCTCTCAGGCAAAGATATGGGAACAGGAATAACTTTACAATAAAAATAGGAAAATTAAAAATACAAATGCAACAGAATAAAAAACCCCCACTGACAGAACACGACCTGACACCGTGTGTGTGCGTCAGGGTGTTGGCAGCAGTCCAATTAAATGGTGGCTGCAGCCCTCCTGCAGGGACATGTGTGGCTCTGTTGAAGCAGTGATCCTGTAGAAAGGTGGAGTTTTCCTCTGAAGATCCAGTGGTGGTGTAGATGGTCCTCCTCTGGGAATCCAGTGGGACAAGGCTGACTGTAGTGTTCCAAGTCTCAGAGTATCTCCAGGTAGGAATGCTTGGCTCCTCCCCCTAGGCAGAGCATCTCCTAATGGATGATGGAATTTTATCAGCCATGCAGTGAGACTCAATGGCCCATTAACAGCAGATACTTCCCAGAGGGAGGATGGGTTGTGGAAGAGATAAAGAAAACTGCTCCACCTGGTTTTAATAGGTGGCCCCAATTAACAGAAGGCAACTGCCCCACCTCTAACAGGTGACAATAGAATACACACCCCTAGCCACATCCCAAATTTCTAACCTAAGACAGGAGAGATATCAAAAGATATTACCCTCATGTGGATGCCTATGGCATCCCACTGGTACTTCTTCACCCCAGCCTTCTCAGTGGTGGGGATCCTCCGTTTGTTTTCCTGGGGTATCACTTTATACAGCCCAAGCTCCAGGTTTCCTGGGGCACGGATGCCATTCCCATAACTTGAGAAGGTATGTGTATAAGCACTTGCTTCCTTTCCCACAGTTTGCCATGGTGGGAATTTTTGCTTGGATGCTAACTGAACTTCCACCTCTGTTAAGCCTGGAATTATCTTCTTCCTGCTGTACTGTCTGTGCTTATATCAAATTCCTGTTTGTGGTGGCTTATCATATGGGAAGTTCCTTCTTTGACAGTGTTTTGAGAAGTTAACTCCATTCTTTAAGTCCTTACACATCCATGGGTGGTGACATCTTTCTGCTTTTCTTTTTCTTTCCCTTATGTATTTTCCAAAGCAATATCCCTATATTTTTTCATTTCTATAGGTAACCAAGAGGTTTGTATATCTGCCTTCCACTGCAGTCAAACTGTTCTAAAATGAACCCTTCATATATGTATAAACACAGGTCAATCTCTGTTATTTTCCTCTATTCAGCCCCAAGAGATCTATTAACAAGAAGCTTTGTTACCCTCGCCTTCAGGAACAGGTCATAGCAAGATGACACACCAGTGATGGAAGCAGAGTATTCTGAAGCTAATAGTGATTAAAGTACTCCAGTTTCCAAATACTCTATTTCACTGTACTTTGAAAAACAGAATAAATACAAATTGTCTCAAATAGTTATATTTAAACCCATATTCTTAACTCTCTACATCTCAAATTTTGATTGAAATTGGAAAGTAGAGATGCAAATTAACCCAAAGAGTATGAAATCATCTTGCAGCTCCTTTCCTCATGAACTCTCACTGACTTTGGTGAAATTATTATTGCTATTGATGATTAAAAATTACTATTGCCATCTTCTGGTGCAATTGAAAATAGGAAGTTATTCTTCTTAAAACAAGTCTTGAGTGTGCTGATGCTGTCTAGTGCTGGGAACAGTAATGTTCCTTTTGGAACTGAACTTGGAATGCATAATAGGTGTGATTTTCCTCTAAATAAAAAGATGGGTTTCTCCAGAGAGCTTTATTGTGGACTTGAGTGTATAGAACATAATGTTTGTCTTGAAAAAGAGGTAAGGAGGAAAGAGTGATGGCATATCAAGCTCACAACATTTCTGAACCTTTAATAAAATTATTAATTTAATGGCCTGATGTGGTGTGTATGGGGAAATTTCTAGGAATAGTAAGTTTCTATTACCAATTCAAAATTACCCTCATCTTTTTCTAGGTTTTCAAGGGTTTGAATTCTGGAACAAAACAAACATACACTAGCTTTCACCTTCAGTGGGCAAGAGCCAAATGTCTGATGCCAATAGCACATGTTGCTGGTTCATGGTTCTAGACTGAAAAGTAAGGCAGAGATCTTTGGGTTCAAAACATCCTGGTGTAATTTTTACTCTGATTATGAAAAAAAAATGTAGGCCAGCCCACTTGAGAACAATCCACATGTCAAAGTTTGTCACAAAGACAATAAAATCCACCCACTCAGGAGTTAAATCTCTCCATACAAAAAAGCTGCCAGAAGTGTAATACTCATTCCAAGGTAAAGCATATTGACACATTTTAAAGTATTTTTTAAATACTGCAAGGCTTAGTTGCTGCAAAGTAAAATGAACAAGTTTCAGCCCTGGAATAGGTTAATGATTATCTAGTGAGTAAGGACCAAGTCACCAGGGAATTTCACATTATTTGATGGCTTTATATCTCTATGTATACCCTTCCACCTGAGTACAACTTCCATGCACCAATAGCTTTGTGAGATTTTAATGGCCTGTGTTTTATAGTCTAGGTGTTTTCAGGTTTTCAAATTTGCACATCTGTAAATTATACAGAAGGGAATGAAATGTGCTTTCTTACCTGCTTAGGTACAGTAGACTGATTTCACAGTTTTTAGAGACTTCAATTCAGGACAAAAAGTAAACAAGGAACTTGCTCATGGACCCACTGGGAGTTTTTTCACTAAGTGCATTATATATTCTCCTTCACTATAAGTGGTGCTACTTAAAGTCGATTCTTAAATTACTGGAAAAAATTCAGCATTAAAAGAAGTTTTTATTGGCACAAAGATTAAATACATAATACCCTCAAAGAAGTGTGGGGGAATTAAAAGGGAACTGAAGAGGAAAAATTACATAGATGATAAACTGTTACCCTTTTTTTTTTTTCTTTGCTGGTCTAACACCAGACTAGAAGATAATAATCATTTTAAAAAAAAGATAGAATCATTAATATACTTACCAAACTACCGCAGATAATACCTCAATGTTGCAGATGCTCTGTTCACCCAGAGCACAGTTGAAATCTTGCTGAGTTATAGGCAGAGACTGACCCACAACAGTTTCTCAGTAGGAGGAAATCATGAGATATGCAAGGTGGTGTCTCACTCCAGCTCGTTCAAGTGAGACTGCTCAGCCCAGATCTTTTATTCCCATAAAGTCAACAGGGACTGGCTTCTCTTTGTCCCACTGCCATCCTAAAGAAGTAACCAAAGGCTGAGCTGGTCTAAAAACCCCAAAGGGAGCCCTAAAATTTCTTTTTTACCTTCAGCTGAAGATATTGTATTATGAAAAGACAGTGGGTCAAACTAACACATTAGGCTCTGTTCCAAAGTTGCCCTCTTATGGCTGGTCCTGAGCCTGTGGTTTTCCTCCTTTTTTCTCTTTGCTTCTTTAGCATACTCCCAAGAAATTCCATCCTCCTTTCCTGTCACAGATTCTGCACCTCAAAATGTAGAGAGGTCAGCCTGAATGGCTGAAAAATGTGCTTCAGGATACACCAGCCTTTCTTCTGCCAGGAAAGGAAGAAGTAACTTTCTAGAAAAGAAAGTTGAAGTGGGTTTATGAAGAATTATTGGTTGCGTGGCAAGAGCCTTGCAATATGAATTCAATTAAATGCATGGATCTTTTACTCTCCCTAAATTATGCATTAGCAGGCAGCCACTTAACTGATACTCAAGTTTTACCAAATTCCATTGGAAGTGAAAGACAGAGCAAATTTTTTCTGTCCTTACCTTCTGGAACAGTTCCACTCTGAGGCTACTTCTGAATTTTATGCACCAGCAGCATACTCTGTGCATTTGCACTTAGTTCTAGTCAAACTGATTCTGCCTTGCTTATTATTTATAATTGTAATTTAAAGACTGTATGGACAGTTAGTTGTATTTTATAATGTTGTCTTAAGCTCTTTTACATTTATTTTCAGCTGCTGGTGTCAATTTCATTATCTGATGTGACAAAAACACCACAATTTTTTGCATTGCTGATGTATTAATATTTATCTTTTTTGTTTTAAATCACATACTTTTGTCGTGGCAAATATTGTGCTGGCCCTTTATACCACAGATAGGTGAGTTCTCAGAGGTCATCCCTCAATTCTCAGGGATTCTTCCTTCCCTAGTTTAAATCTCTAATCTGCCTATCTGCCTTTCTACATTGACAGTCCTGGTCACACAAACGTTTGGGGACCATTCACTCACTACAAAACAGGGGACATCCTGAGCACTCAAGAACTTTTAACAAAGACATACATTTTGATTATTATTGAAGCAAATCAATTACTCCCATTTTAAAGTTTTGCTGGATCCAAGTCAAGCGTTACTATTGCCTTTCATCCACCAAAGACACATCAAATAAAAATTTAAAGCTTTCAAGAATGCCAAATATTTTGGAAGCCATCCACCAGCCTCTAAAAAACCTACTTAATTTTTCATGGCACTCAGGGCTTTCCGAAGTCCATCTATTAAATACGCAATTACTTTCAAATGAGAGCAAGCCAATAACTTGAACCCTTCAAAACAGCACAACTGGAATTGACAACAATGCCACTGGAAGGGGTCCTCAAATGTCCCCATCTCAGCAAAGGATTGTGTGGGTGGACAAAGACTGCCGAGCTGGATGCTTTACAAATTCTGAAAGAAGAGGTGGTTCCTGTCCAGACCTTCAAAAAGTATTTGATTTTCTGAATTGTGGTCTCCCTCCTTAATTTTTCCCCAGGTTTTTGGGGGTTTTTTTTCAATAGAACCATATGTTTCCCAGCTGATGTGGCTGATTTTCTTCTTGATTCCAGCACTGACTCTGCAGGTCACTTTAGGAGAGAATTGTTACTTCCCTGCTTCTCAGGTTGCTCATATATAAAAAGGAAGAACTAATGTCTATTTTAAGTGCCTCGATATCTATTGCTGAGAAGTGTTCTTTGTAAGCAGTTATTACTTAGAAATGACAACAGGAAAACAGAAAGTGCTTTCAAAGTTAGAAAACAAAAATGGAGCACTTCAAGGAGTACTTTTTTGTTACTCTTCACTCCCATGCACAACACGGCGTGACAGCAGCAATGGAAAGTTTTTTTGGGGGCTTTTTGTCTACCAAAAAAAGTCCCTTGCCACCTCTTTTTCTTACAGTTACTACTGTATTTTTCTAATTAATTTTTAAGAGATTTGTTGGTTTTTTTTTTCATTTTAATGTCCTTTCTTTTGCCATTAACCTTTGCAAAGATGTAAAGAAAGCCTAGACTAAAGTGCTGTATAAAAAATGATTAAATAAAAACTGTAAGTACAACAGAGAGAAAATTGCTTTTTGTTGCTAACACACAGCTTGCTCCAACCAAATTCACCAGAATCCTGCACTCTTGTCAAGGCCTGGTCTAAAAGTAATTTTCCTCTGCCCCTCACCAGCACCTTCTTTTACAAGAAAGCATAGGGGGAAGTTCAGTTTTCAATGATATGCCAAAAAATGTCTGTGAAGATAATTTCTCCTCGCAATTTTTCCTTTAGAAATGTCCGCTCTTCTGTCTATACATAAATTTGGTGATTTAAAGGAGAGAGAGGAAGAGAGAGGGAGAGGACTCACCAAGGCTTTATCTATTTGGAAGCCATAGGCAGGCCTTACCATTTTTTCACCTCATCATTTTTTCACATCATTTTTTTGTATTAAACAGGCAAAGACAACTAAGGTGAGCAGAGGAAGACAAGCAAAGCTTTTAACCTTTTTCCTGAGTGTATGTGGTATTTTGACAGCTCACGAAGAAAAGCCTTTAGGATGCTAAGGCCATCAAATTAAAAATGGACAGAAGATCAACAGAATTGCTTAAGGAGACAACAAATATGGGACCAAAAAGGAATTAATTAAAATATAAATAATAATATCATTTATATTCAAACACAATCAAATTTTCATGTGGGGAATGGGGGGAAATGGAGGCATTTGGGACCTGAAAGACAAGATAACATTTACAAAGATGCTGCCCCTGTTGCTGAGAGTTCTTTTCTGTGACTATGTTGGAGTGGTTTCTCTTGTTACTGAATGTTTTTAGGAAGCAGCTACCCCTTAAACACCCATTTATGACTCTGCTTATTAGTGGAAAATAAGTTCTCTGAAGACATGAAAATATTTTGCTAAATAGGCTGGGTCCAGAGTTTGAAAAATTATTGCAGCATATTTCACCATTCTTATCAATGTAAATACTATTTTGCACATGACAAAAATCTATGAGAACAAATCCTCTGAAGTAACTTATATTACAAAACAAATAATAGCCAAGTATTACACAAATATAGCCAGTCTGGTCTTTACTTTAGAAACTAGATTCTCCCCAGTAAGTTTAGACAAAGATTGCTTAAAATCCACATGTAAAACATTTGGGGAAAAATGGATTTTTGCTGTGCAGACAACAATGGTTTCCATTACTGTAAAACTTTTTCACAAGCTTTTTCTGGTTTATTTTCTTGAAAAACCTAAAACTTTTATTAAAATTCTTGTCACATTTAAACAAGTTGTTAGCAATCAACCAATAAATATTATGTGTATTAATATAGTGCTAAAATAAGATTTGATGTTTATCAAAGAAAACAGTACAGGTACATTTTCAATAATCTCATTTGCTGCTTTGCACATCGAAGCCTTGAGATTTTTTAGTCTAAGGGACAAGGAAAGTGTGCAGCTGTTTGGATTTTTTTTCTATAGACAAATGTAATATAGATTCCTCAGAAGTGTCATATGAACTTCTGTGAAAATTGGGTTGCTTTCATTTGTTATTTGGTAGTACAGTTATACTTGTGTTTGGAATTTTAGGTGGCTTATGGTACTGAAAAAAGTTATTATTATGTAGAGTAGGCTTATAAACAGACATTAATCCTTGTCATAAGTAGGCCAAAAGAAAAAAGATATGTGTTTGGGGAAAAAAAAAAATCCTATCCATGTTGTCACTGTTGATGATCTCTTCCATAAAAAAATGCATTTTTATTTGGCACTACTTATTCAGTAAGGTCAAAACTTGTAAATAAAAGACATGGACAGTTTACTCTAGAAATAAACACTGACAGCTAATAAGGATCTGGCATCATGGGAAACAGAACTCTAGCAGCAATAATCAGTTGAAATGGCAAGGAGAAAAAATAAGCCATAAGAGAAGACAATGAACACTCCAAGTTAATGTTCACTATAATAATTAAACACATTGCAAAAGTGAGAGAGGGAAAGAGCTTGTTTCAAAATAAAACAAGCACAGATATTACAAGACTGATAATATCAAGTACATCTTCAGCAGCAGTAAGATTTATCTGTGCTTCCTGACAAATTTCTCATAATTTTGAGTCCATATTGTTCTCTTGTGGCTCCATTTCCATAACCATAAGCTCACGAAGAGTTTGAGGCATTTTTCATTGGAAAAACCTGACTTTTCATGATATCAGAAAAAATATCAGTCAAAGAAATGCTGTGGTTGTGCTCTCTGTGCTTTTCAACCACGGTTTCAGAAACAGAGGCAACCTGCTTTGTGACAAAGAAAAAGAAAAGGACACAAGACATCAAGAAAAAGCTCCAAAATTTTTATTTCTCTAATGGTTTCCTCATCCTCTGTTTTTTAATTGTCTTTCTATAGTCAGTAAACCCCCAGAAATTTGGATTTTCCCTGGATGGATTCCCAGCCATGCAACGAGCTTACTGAAGTTCTCTGCAGAAAGTTTTTGCATCTTCAGCAAGTAATGCAAGCTCTGTTTTACTCCTAGCTTTTCCTCTGTCTGATTTCCCTCCTATTCTCTCTGATCATTTTCATTTTGGGAGTAAAATAGCTCAGCTTTTGGGATGCAATCATGTACCTTGCTTTAATCAAACCTGGGGGTGCCAATGGAATTCTTTACTGTGGTTTGTTTCTCCTTATTGACTGTTCAGAAAAGTTGGCTGGATTGGGAGGAGGTTTTTTGCGTTCTCCTCACCAATGGAATTCAAAAGATCTCTTTGGACAAAAAATTGCTGCTGTCATGTGGGACAACTGCAGACAACAATTTTTTGGTAACCCCAGGTCCTTGATAGAATGAGTCAGGCAAAGAAATCCTTCACTTTTCATTCTTACATGCAAAGGAGGAAGAATAATAAGAAAATCACTAGTGAAAGATAAAGGTAGAAGAGCTAGAGTTGCCCTCTGTCAAGGGATTAATACTGTACAAGTTGTCTCATTACTAGATGTGGCATGAGATAAAACCATGCATTTTTTTTCATTTAACTTTTAATTATTACTCATTTTTGTCCTAATCTGCCCAAAATTACAGCATACTACAGGTAGAACCACATATGCAACTTACTTTGCACAAACCAGCATTTTTTCTTCCTGTAGAACACTTCAGAGTCAACTAGTTCCTTCCCCTTCTTGTGCATAATATTCTCTGAGCTGCTGGCAAACCTCTGTCAACTGTGATTGCTATCAGCAGAAGACACAGCCATCTGATCCCAGTCTTTGTAGCCTTCCATCACCTATTTTTGTGGTCTTTGAAACCCACCACCCCTAGAGCACAACTGAAGGCCTAGTTTAATTTATCCTTTTCAAAAAGAAGCCATTGGTTTGCTCCAACTTGTTTGGATGCCTCAGGTTTTATCTTTTGTATTTTTTCAGATTCTGTGCTGCTTTAGTGGGTGGGTCTGGGCTTCATATGAGGGATGGTGAGCTCTCTTCATGGAGTAGGGAGACAGAACAATTCCTTCTCTAGCTGGAACCAAGGACAGCCAATCCAGATCTCAGGCCCAAGAACACAAACAATGGTAGAATGAAGAGAGAAAACAAGAAGGATGGGACTTCATAATCTAAAGCTGTAATTGGACAGTAAACTCCAATATGCAAATGGAACAGAACTTATGTAAGTGAGAGACCCCATGACTTGTTGTCCATTTTGTGACCATTTTGGGTTCATCTTGGGTGTAGGCCTGGCTGGGCTCCTGTGCTGCCCAAGGTGGATCCATTAAGACCTTCTAACAAATCCCTGCTTTATTCTTTAGGTCCATCTGGTCTCTTTAAGCAATGGAAATTCCAGGCCATAGCTCACCAAACTGATATTACATTAAAACTTTATGATAGCAAGCAAACTCATGCTGACAAGCACAGTCTGACAACATTTTGTCATTCATCATAATTAGGAGCTTGTGATAAACCTGATGTTCTGCTCTTTGTGTATATATCCCTTTTAAATATACTTGCTTTCCCTTTAGTATTTAGTTTCTTTAGATATCATTAGTCATTGTGTTCAGACAAGGCAAATAGGGAACATAGACAGCAGAACATGTTGAACACTTCCATGAAGTATCACACTGAGAAAAGGAAGGAAGGAAGGAAGTGGTGGGAGGAAGTGGCGGAAGGAAGGAAGTGGCGGGAGGAAGGAAGGAAGTGGCGGAAGTGGCAGAAGTGGCGGAAGGAAGGNAGTGGCGGAAGGAAGGAAG